>JAJOOO010023101.1:0-14763 GCA_029582685.1 Solanum piurae | reverse complement strand
AATCAACCGCAACAAGAATATACTTCATCCCATATGAACTCACAAATGGACCCATAAAATCAATGCCCCATACATCAAACAACTCTATCACCAATATAGGATTCATAGGCAGTTCTTGCCTCTTTGAAATCCCACCTTCTCTTTGGAAACGATCAGAGGACTTGGCGAAATCATGAGTATCTTGGTGGATGGTAGGCCAGTAGTACCCACACTGTAAAATCTTATATGCAGTCTGAATACCACTATGATGCCCACCAACAAGTGATGAATGGCATGCTTCAAGTACACTCAACATCTCAACCTCGGGCATACAGCGAAAGATAATCCCATCAGCACAAATACGATACAAGTAAGGCTCATCCCAAAATAATTTCTTCACATCATGCATAAACTTTTTCTTTTGGTGGAAAGACAAGTCCGGAGGCACCAAATCGCTTGCCAAATAATTAGCAAAGTCTACAAACCAAGGGATCAAATCATGAGAGGTTGCCAATACCTATTCATCTGGAAAGGTATCATTAATTTCAGCCCCATCACCAAGCTTTAGCATAGCTTCTTCCTCTAATTTGGACAAGTGATCGGCAACTTGATTTTCGGTCCCCTTTCTATCTGTTACTACAAAATCAAACTATTGCAGCAACAATACCAATCTAATCAACCTCGGTTTTGCATCCTTCTTCACCATTAGATACCTCAATACAGAATGGTCAGTATGCACTATGACCTTAGTACCAAACAAGTAGGATCAAAATTTTTCAAATGCGAAAACCACCACAAGAAGCTCTTGTTCAGTCACAATGTAATTCTTCTGGGCCACATTTAGAGCTTTGCTAGCATAGTAAATAGGATGGAGTATTTTCTCTCGCCTCTGTCCCAATACCACACCAAGCGTCCGTCCACTTGCATCACACATTACCTCAAACGGTTGTCCGTAATCTAGTGAGTTAATGATAGGTGCAATAATCAACTTCTCCTTCAACTCTCCAAATGCTCTCAGACAAGCATCATCAAAATCAAACTTGGACTTCTTTTCAAGCAGTTTTCACAAAGGATGTGCAATTTTAGAGAAGTCCTTGATGAACCTCCTATAGAAACCTGCATGCCCAAGAAAATTTCTAACACCTTTTACAGAGATAGGTGGTGGAAGCTTTTCTATTACTTCAACTTTTGCTCGATCAACCTCGATACCTTTCTCAGAAATCCGATGGCCTAACACGATTCCTTCTTTCACCATAAAGTGGCACTTCTCCCAATTTAGCACTAGATTGCAATCTTCACACCTTTTCAGCACCTCGGCCAAATGATCTAGACAACGGTCAAAAGAGTCACCTACCACAGAGAAATCATCCATGAACACTTCAATAGTATCCTCCACCATATCAGAGAATATTGACATCATACATCGCTGGAATGTCGTTGGAGCATTGCACAAACCAAACGGCATTCGTTTGAAAGCGAAAGTCACATAAGGGCAAGTGAAGGTGGTCTTCTCTTGGTCCTTTGGAGCTATAGAAATCTGATTGTAGCCAGAGTGCCCATCAAGAAAACAATATCATCCCTTACCAACAAGTCTATCCAACATCTGATCCATGAATGGCATGGGGAAATGGTCATTTTCTGTCCAAGCATGTAACTTCCTATATTCCATGCAGACTCTCCATCCAGTCACGGGCCGCATCGGGACAAGCTCGTTCCTTACATTAGGAACCAGAGTGATCCCACCTTTGTTGGAACACATTGAACAAGACACACCCAACTACTATCTGCAATGGGATAAATAACTCTGGCATCCAACCACTTGATGATCTCATTTTTAACTACCTCTTGCATATGTGGATTTAGTCTTCTTTGGTGCTCGATACTAGGCTTGTGATCTGGCATGAGTTGGATTTCATGAGAAAAAATATCGGGAGGGATCCCAATAATATCCGCAATAGTCCAACCAATAGCTCGCTTGAACCTCTTTAACACAGTCACTAAGCACTCTACTTGTCTTGCATTTAAATCTGCCGCAATGATGACCGGCAAAGTATTATCTCTGCCAAAAAATACTACATCAAATGCGGTGGTGGAGCCTTAAGCTCCACTTTTGATGCCTCCACAATAGATGGTCTCGCGGGTGGGGACTCACGATTCTTCATGTCTAGCTCATATTTCTTCGGTTTTGATCAATATTCGCATCTATCTAGTGCATCTACCAACTCATCGTACTCTTCAATACCATCACTCTCGAAGTTCATCATAACTGCTGCTAGTGCCTCAACACCTAGTCACTCTTCAATTTGCACTTCTGTTCCACTCTCAACTCTGTAAGTTATAGCAGATATTGTTTGGAGCTCACCACTCTGCTTTATGGATCTACAAATATTGAAATTTGCTTCTTCATTGTTCAGTCTGAACTTCATCTACCCCTTCTCCATATCAACCAATGCACCCCTGTGGCAAGGAATGGTCTCCCAAGGATGATGGGAACCTCAAAATCGACCTCACAGTCAAGAATCACAAAATCCGCCGTTAAAATGAAAGACTCCACTTTTACTAACACATATGAAGTACACCAATGGGCCTCTTCACAGTTCGATCAGCCATCAGTAACCGCATGGTAGTGGGTTTTGGGTACCCTAGACCCAACTTCTTGTAAATAGACAATGGCATGAGGTTAATGCTAGCACCAAGGTCACACAATGCCTTAGCAAAGTGTAACAGCCCGATAGTACATGGAATCGTGAAGGCACCAGGATCCTCCTTCTTTTGCACTAGAGACCTTGTAACAATAACGCTACAATGCTGCAATCTATCATCATCTTCAAAACTTACAGACCTCTTCTTGGTCACCATATCGTTCATAAACTTTGCATACCCAAGCATTTGTTCCAAAGCTTCTATCAATGGAATGTTGATGGAAAGTTGCTTCAACATAGTAATAAACCTGCGATATTTACCATCTTCAGTCTTCTTCACTAACCTCTGTGGAAAAGGTGGTGGAGGTCTAGGTATGGGGACCACTTTCTGAGATATCTCTGCTTCTTTCTCTGTCGTATTCTCAGACTCTTTTCTAACCTCTATCACATCATCTTTTTTTCTAATCTGAACTTCCACCACAGACGGCATAGGTGGATCAATGGTTTGCTTACCCCCTCGAGTAGTAACTGCCATACAATGACCGTCATTTTTTGGATTCATGATGGTGTTTCTTGGAAGAGTACCAGGTTGACGTGGGTTCACTGTAGTAGACAACTGGGTCATTTGCTGCTCTAGGTGCTTTATTGACACTGCATGGGCATCAACTTTTTGACCAATGCCAAACAAGTCGTTTCTCATCTCTGTCACATTCTCATCAATTGCATCAAACCTTCTCACCATCTTCTGCATCATATCTTCAATACGCGCCATATTGCCTCCAGCTTCCCTAGTACCAGATTCCCAATTTTGAGGGGTAACATAAGGTCCAACCCGATCGTTTATGTTGCCATAGTTGTTCCTGTTGTAATTGTTGTCGCGATTGAAGTTCCTATCCCAGACATAGTGACCCTCTCGGTTGTAATTTCCATAGTTTCGACCTTGGTTTCCTTGACCTTGGCGCCAATTTTCCATGTTGGATCCTTAGGCATTTGGTCGGAAACTCCCCGTCTGATCATTCACAGCATAAGCATCCTCTTCATAATAACACTCTTCAACTAGTGGTGGAGTTCTAGTTAAGTAGTTCACAACATTTACCTTTTCTGCTCCTCCGCTCATATGCTTCAATACCAACCCCAACTCAGTCCTCATCTGGGCCATTTCCTCACGAATATCATCTGCAGAATTGATGTTTGTATTCTGAACGGCAAATGTGTTTCTCCCAGTATCTGACCTCCTAGTGCTCCATGCTTTATTGTTGCGAGAGATCTTCTCAAGTTTTTCAGCAATCTGTGCATATGTGCAATCACCATATGAACCTCCAGCAATAGTGTCAAGTACTGCTTTATTGTTATCATCCTGTCCTCGATAGAAATATTCCTTCAGCGACTCATCATCAATACGGTGATTTGGAACACCTATTACGAACACAGTGAATCTGTCCCAAGAGCTACTCACAGACTCTCTAGGTAATGCTACAAAATTGTTGACCCTATCTTTGTGATTGAGCTTCTTGGACATTGGATAGAACTTTGCTCGAAACACCTCCGTCAGTTGGTCCCATGTAAATATTGAGTTATAAGGAAGATCAGTGAACCATACTGTGGCATCGCCTGTCAGTGATAGAGGGAACACTCGTAATCCAATGACATCCATATCCAAGTCTGGTATACCTACACAACTTTTGCAAACCACCCTTAGCTTGGCTAAGTGAGCATGTGGGTCATCCGATGGCAATCCTAAGAATAAGCCCCTTGCTGTAAGCATCTACATCAAGCTACTACTCACCACAAATGTGTGCCCTGGAGGTAGAGGGGGTAGGACAATAGGTCCATCAGAGTCTGCTATATTGACGTTGCCCCGATAGTTGTCATGTTGTCGTGGGCCTAGTGGATCTTGCACCCTCAACGCATCTCCCAATGGATTGTCAGCTGGAACCTGGTTGTCCGTACCAACTATTATGGGCTGTTGTAACTCAACTGCATCACCTAGATTTCCTCCGATAGGATTAACTGGATCTCTTGGATTGTTCATTCTTCGCAAAGTGCGATTCAACTCTGGATCGTAAGGAGTAAGTAGTTCACCCTGGCTTCGTGTACTTGGCATACACTAGAGTCAGAACTTGAGAGAGACAAAAACAAAGAGACAAAGTAAAATTAGGATATATTTGACTAACATTGAATAATGTTAGTTAAAATAAATCTAAAAGCCAACTTTTCCCCGGCAATGGCGCCAAAATTTGATACGCTCAAATTACACCTCCCTAAAGAAGCATAAGTGATCGTTATCAAGTAAAGAGCCCAACTTGTAGGTTGGGGTCGATCCCACGAGGAAAATGGTTTAGACTTTACTTTAACCAACAATTATATTCAATAAGTCAAATTACTTCCAGAAACAGGTAATTAAAGGGGGGGGGGGGGTTTGTAAAACAAATTGTAATAATTCAGTAAACTAAAATTAATTATGGTTGTTGTCAAGATAAGAGAATTAACTAGGGTATATGTGTTCCCCACAAGCTCATAACGCAGTAATCCTAGAAATAACAAACCCTTCCTAGTATATCACATGCAAAGTGGTAAGTTATGTATCTCTAAATCCTTTGTCCGGCATCTAGAGAATTTCACCCCGCACCTTGGTTCGGCTACGTGTTTATAATTTACTAACCCTTACTTATACCTCATATTAGCCATCATAATCGATGTTTGGCTTAGTTATTACTTCGCACCAATCGACACTAGACTATTAGATAGTATCACACTAAATCTATGTTGATAATTCTTTTCTAGTTAATTACCTCCTTGGTCCGGCAAGTAGTAACAAGACGAGTTCTAACGTTGGCCACCGTTAAAAAGATTTCTAAACGAAAGAATTATCAATACATGCAAAATACTTAGTCAAGAATTGCTTATTTACTATTCATACTTTGTTAATCGCTCATGGTTTCCACAACCCTAGTTGTGGATTTAGTTACCCATATTAGCAAGAACGCAATTCATAGTTTTAGATGAAGAAATCATGAACTTACGTAAAGAGAATAATAATCCCAGAACTTTAACTTGAATTTCAAAACAAAAAATCTTCAAAACCAACTTAGGAAATCAATAATTGCTAGGTTTGCAAATTAATCTCCCAAGTCACAAAGTAAAACTAGAACAACAATGTCTAACCCCCAAAAACGAGGTTTACATGCCCTATTTATAGAAAACAAGTCCTAAATAAAAAGGGAAACAAAATAAGGAAAGTTTGTCACAGGCACGCGTGTGAATCAGTTCTAAGGGATATGAATTCCTTTCAACAGACTTATAAGGATGCTTAGCATACTTAGATTCAACGCAAACTTGACATTTTGATTTATTGCACTCAAATTTAGGCAAAACATTTCAGTTAATCAGTTTTCACAAGGTTTTGTTATTAACGTGTCCCAAACGTTCATGCCATAAACATTTAGACTCAAGCAAGTAAGAAGAAGCAAAATCTTTATCCATATCAACTGCAATTATATTGAGTTTAAAGAGGCCCTCAGTGAGGTAACCTTTTCCTACATACATTTCATTCTTACTCACTACAACTTATTAGAAACAAATACACATTTGAATTTGTTCTTAGTCAGAACTGGTATAGAAACTAAGTTCTTTCGCAATTCTGAAACATACTAGACCCTGTTCAAAGTCACCACCTTGCCCGATGTCATCTTTAAGAGGACTTTGCCATTTCATTCCACGTTTGCAACATCGGAGTTTGCCATAAACAACTTCTCATCTGTAGGTGCTAGAGTATATGATGAAAATAATTCTTTGTTGGCACAAACATGGCATGAGGCACCAGAATCTACCCACCACTCTCTTGGATTTCCAATCAAGTTGCATTCTGAAAGCACTGCACAAAGATCATCCATCTTTTCTTTGGATTCAGCCAAATTTGCTTGATCCTTCTTCTTTTCCTTCTTGGGACCACGACATTCAGTAGCCTTATGACCACGTTTGCCACAATTGAAGCAGCTTCTATTGAATTTCTTCTTAGGATGATTGCTCTTTGGACCAGATGCTTTCTTTCTTTTCTTTGATTTTGTGGGATCTTCTTCAACAATATTTACTCCAGATGTTGCTGAATTACCACGTGACCTCTTTTCTGCGGCCTTTTTATCCTCTTCGATTCTCAGCCTTACCATGAGATCTTCAACAATCATCTCCTTGAGTTTATGTTTCTAGTAGTTTTTGAAGTCCTTCCACAATGGAGGTAACTTCTCAATAATGGCAGCCACTTGAAAAGCATCATTCACAACCAATCATACATTAAAGATTATGTGAGTATTAAGGATAGACTTAATATTTCCAACATAGGTATTAAATAAATTTATACCTTCAGCAGGGAGATCATGGATTATGGCCTGCAATTCTTGAACTTGAGTGACGACGGTCTTACTGTCTATCATCTTATAGTCCAGAAACTTTGCCACAATGAACTTCTTCATTCCGAAATCCTCTATTTTGTACTTCTTTTCTAAAGCATCCCAGAGTTCTTTTGAGGTTTTGACATTACTGTACACATTGTACAGATCATCCTGCAGGCCACTCAAAATATATTTTTTACACAAAAAATAAGAATGTGTCCATGCTTCTGTTACCAAGAACCGTTCTTCAGACGGAGTTTCATCCGACATAATAGGAACGTTCTCATTAATGAACCTCTGCAGACTCAATGTAGTCAAATAGAAGAACATTTTTTGCTGCCATCTCTTGAAGTCGACTCTAGAAAACTTTGCAAGTTTCTCAACCTGTGCTAGGGCAGCAGTTGAACAATTGTGTGCAGCCGATGTTGTTGCAGCACTTACTGTTCCAACATTTACTTGACTTGAATTAGTCATTTTTCTGTCACAAATCGCAGACAATATTAGTATCTGAAATACTAACAGTAAAGAATAAATCCTTACAAAGACTGTTTCTAATTTAACAATAAAGTTTGTATGTTCTTTTAATCGTTAATTGAATGAATTTTAAAAATTCAAACATAGTAGAAAACCATAAAGGTTTTAATCTCCAGAAACCTCAAATACAGAAACTATAAATTTCTTAAGATTGTTATCTCCTGTATTCAGGTTAGTCAAAAATACAGAAACAGAAAAGAAATAGACAGAATGATTTTTAATCTGAGTCCACAGAAACCACTGTGTTTCCTTAAGAAATTTAATCCCCTCACTGTACCCGAGGTTGCAGATTAATTCCTCCTAGGATATAACGAATTAACTTGTTAAAGAAGTAGCGGTACCTCAAGCTTCAATAACTTCAGCGAACGCAAGAACAGCAACAAGAGCACACACAGACTCAGTCGATCGACAATTTTGTTTATGTAAGAAAATGTATGCAGAGAGGAAAAAAAATTCAGTGTTTGAAAAACGAAAAATGACCTCTTATTTATAGCCATTAGCAGCAAGGAACGCGTCTGTTCAGACAAATCTATTCAGACCCATTTTTTCTAGAACGTTGTGTCTTTTGGGAAAAGTAACGATTTTTCGGAAGGAACAAATCCTTTCAAACGAATTTACCGTGATGCGCGAATTTCAAATAATTCATTGTGAAATTAATTCCGTTATTTAACTAACATTCTGAATTAATTTAGAAGAGAAAAGAAATGAATTAACAAGATTGATTAAATAAATTTTGTCCAAAAAATATTATGAATCAATCACATGCCAAATCCAAATCCGAAGCCAAAGCCGAAGCCGAGGTCGAGGCCGAGGCCGAGGGAGCGACGACGATGGCGCGAGGGGGCACCTTCTTCTTAATCCTTTAAGAACTAAAGTAAGTATTTTCTAATATAAGGACAACAATTTCCTCTCTTCTACCAATATGGTAAAAATGACTTTTCATTTGCACTTTGCAATGACTTTTCATTTTTCCTCCAAAATTGGTTCCCCACTTTCATTGGTTCTTCCACTTTCCATTTTCTCTTTTTGTTTCTCATTCACACTTTGCTAAACCCAACACATGGTACTCATATTTGTAATTAAATCAAAGTCATTTATGATTTATATATTTTATGTGGTATGTGTAAGTAATTTTGTACTTCTGTCCATCACCGAATGAACATTAAGGAAATTTTGAATTTTGGAGTTACACCTTTGCTTATTATTCTATCGATCGAGGGTTAGATGATGGATTGAATCTTTTTTCATTGTATCAAGAGGATAAGATACCAGGTTGAAGTTTCGACGCACCATGATAATCATAAGTTGGTTTAAGTCCACCAAATTGTATAGGTAAGACGTTGAGTTTGAGTCTCAATGCACTATGTTGATGATGACTACGGATAACTAATTGAAAGTCATGAAACTCATCCAATTAATTTGCTACATTTTTTTATGTGAACGTGACAACAATATATGATAAGTCTGAAAGATGATTGTACAAAAGAATATGTATATGATAAAGGGCAAAATAATAATAGTCATAGTGTGATAAAAATGAAGAAGGCTATGAGTTTTTTGTTTCAAATAGTCCTTCAAAATGTGAGGTATTTTTGTTAACATTTGGTATGATGAAAAGTTCTGGGCATGCAATCGACGTGCAAACCAACTTGATTTGACAAATCCTTCGTTGAAATAAAGAAATATAAAGTTACGGTGCACTTGACCTTTCAATGGTGATATTGACGTGTATCATATAAATATGATAAATTCAAAATAATGACAATGAGATTCTAATAAAAAAAATTATAAAGCATGTACATATGAATATAGTCAATTTCTTGAAGAGAATGTGACTTGTGATAAGCATCATGAATGCTCGGCCATTCTTAAAAGTGAATGTGTCAAGAGATGATCAAAATTATGACTAATACTATGTTCATGTATGATTGGATAAATATCACTACTCACCTATACAGGAGGTTTGAGAGAAATAAGAAAATTTTGTTTTTGTATAAATTGTAACACCTCGGTATTTGAAAGAACTAAATTGGAAATAGCAAAAAATTGAAATTTTGCAAGTTATGCCTAAGTGTGAGTTTCGGGTCAACTTCGAACTATCATAACTTTCAATACAGGATGAGTTAGGTGGCCCATAAGATATCAAATGAAAGGTCTTGGAAATCATCTTTCCAACGCCATCAAGTTTGCTAATTTTCAAGCTCGTATGACGGAGATATGACTGTTTGAAGTCAAGTTGTCCAGTTAAGGAAAGTTACCCAGATTTAAGAAGGGTATTTTGGTCTTTTCCTTAACCGATCAAATTAAAATAAAATTTGGTAATATTTAGGGATCTAAACTGATTTAGTTCAATTTTCACAAATCCAATTTACGCTTAGAATTTTGAGAGGAGTTCAAGAAAGGAGAAAAGTAGAAAAGTTCAAGCGTTGTCAAGTTCTTGAGGTTTTCTTGAGGATTTTTGCCAAGGGTTTGATCCCTAAGAGGTATGTGAGTTCTCACAATGTAAGGCTCTTTCACCCACACTCCAATCATGTTATTTTCAGCGAAATTTTGTTCTTGAAGTTGAAGAATTTGAGTTCTTGATTAGTTTCTTGAAATATTGTTTCCGTTCTTGCATTATGATGAGTTTGATGATTTCTTAGATAATTTTGAGTATATTGAGGGTAGTTTTGAGTGGATTAACATATACTAATGTTGGGTATTCGAATCTAAGTGATTGGGGAAGAAACCATTCGAGTCTAGGAGAATTGGGGTTAAAAAACGAGTAAGAAAACTCATCAGAAAATTTTGGGTTGGGGCTGGTATGCCAGAAAGTTATGTCTGTAGTTTGGCTCCTGGGGAGCCGTGCCACTTAGTGTGCCCCAACTTCCCTCATGTAGTTCAGGGTCTGGCGCCCTGGATCACTCAGTGCGCTAGGGTAGCCAGGTCCCCTACCCTTTCATTCTTCTTTCCGTATGAGTTCTCTCGAATCATACCTATGTATTCTAATTGATTTCTACACTCTAAGATACGTCTAAACATCGAGAGTTCATCCATAACATGAGATCATAACTCTTGAATCCATAATTCAAATTTAAGGTAGAGTTAAGAGTCAAGTCTTAAGAGTTTTTCGAGTCATTTTAAGAAGTCTTTTACAACTATTTTAAAACTTGTTTCAAATGACTTGAGCACTGAGTTGAGGAAGAGTAAAGTTGAGTTCAATAGTCTCACTTGTGTAACACATCTGAATCTAGTAGGCTAAGCAAGGGACCATGTGAGAAGTCACGAGCCAACTATTGAACCTGGGCACCATTCAAGAAGGCCTAGATGGGTCGTGAAGGGCAACACGAGTCGTGGTGTAGCCCATGGTGGCTCATAGTATTGAGCCAAAGAGGTCTCCCATCCCACGAGCACCCAAATGGCTCGTGAAGGGCTCAACGAGCCATGGTGATGGTCATAAAAGGAGGCAGTAGCTAGCCAAAATGTTGACCCTCCATATGAGCCACTTGACGGCTCGTGAGAGCTAAGACGACTTGTGGAAGGGGTCGTGAAAGAAGGTGGGTTTTGGGGTAGTTTGCCAAGCCACTGGTCAAGGACCACGACTGCCACAACGGGCCGTGAAACCCGTGACGGCTCGTGGAGCCTGGCGTGTGGGGGTGCAGTCAGCTGTAAGTTCAGGGACAGTTGGATATTTTCTTAATTATTTTATATTGATACTATGTCATTTTTCCCATGCCTAGCACCCCTATAAAAGTGATTTTAACCCAAAACTTACTCATTCAAGTCATTAACTTAAATTCAGCAAAAGAAATTGGGTTCTTCCTCTCCCAAATATTTGGAGGAGGAGGGTTGAAGCTAGGGCTCAAGGTCAAGTCTCCATTCTCCAATTGTTTCTAGGCTTTGATAGCAAGGTATGATACCTTTTCATCCATGGAATCCTTGCATCCAAGGAGCCCCTAAGTTCTCCAATTGAAAATTAGAAATTCCCCAATTTGAGTTAGGGTTTTCTTCTAAGTTGTGGGTTCTTGTGAATGTTGATTCAATTGATTGGATTATGATTGATTAGGCATGAATTGAGATGATTATATGATTTTTATGATGAAATTACATGTACCCATGCTTAACCCATGATTCTAAGAGGAAATTGAATAAAATGGGTTTTACTCTATGAAAGGAGAATTTACAGAATTATGTGTATTCTTATAGGAAATAAGATGCAATATGAATTGCTTTGAGTGTGAATCATATGTGATGATTTATGATAAGAATTGCTTTGAGAGTGAAACATATGTTATTAATTGTTGATGGTTGATGTGATTGTTGTGGAAGGGATTTTCCCAAATGATTTTCTTATGTATGAATGTGAAAGGCTTTCTCACACTAAATGATTCTAGGTTGAAAGGACTTTTCACCTAAAATGATCGAATCTTAGTAACTATGACAATGATGAGGCTAGAGGTGATTACCCATGACCTCTAATGAGAAGAATAACAGGCGATTACCCATATTCCTTAGAGTCGGACTAGAGGTGAAAACCCATGATCCTAAGTAAAAGGCAAGAGGCGAGTACCCATGTCATATAATAGAAAGACAAGAGGCGAATACCCATGTCACATGATGTAAGGACAAAAGGCAATTACCTGTGTTTCCATAAAGTAAGTGGGACAAGAGGCGACTACCCATGATCCCAAAGAAGAAGGACAAGATGCGATTACCCATGATACTTTATAGTAAGGCAAGAGGCGATTCTCCATGTCCTTAATATATAAGCTAAGCTATGTTATGATAGGTGATGAGCTTGGATTGTTGATTGAGTTGCCTTCTATGATGAGTAAGGATAAATTGAGGTTACTTCAAGAAGTATTACTTACATGTTGAGATGATCTATGATGTGCATTGTTTATACTTTATGACTTATGTTGTCTAATGTTTATGTTATGTTCATGCAAGTTATCATATTTAGTACATCTTTGTACTAACGCATACTCTTGCCGACATTTCTTATCCAAAATATATTCCCTCTTCTTGCGGTTGTCATATACGATCCGTAGATGAGACACGTAGACATAGCATGCAACCCAAAAACACCTTTCTTTCTTTTTTTCCAAGTTTTGAGGTGTTACACCCTCATAAAAGGTTGGGTTAATACATTATTCAGCATTAAAAATACATTCGTCCATAAATGGGCCTCGAATCATACATGAAGTGTCAAATAAGTGAGGGTATATAACTCATATATCCGCCTCGAACCATCAAATAGCTATGTCAGTTGAATGATTGCACCCCAACATTTTGATTGAAGCTATCAATTTTGACCTCAATAGTCGCACTTGCCTATCAAAAATAGATACCAGACCTTCCTCTTAGATTAATTTTTTTTGGGGCTGAATATTATGACCATCATCGTGAATATATCGTCAAACTTTGTACACATGAAACACAAGAATCAAGATAAATAAAAGACAATGTTTTGTACTGTTCAAAGTAATGTAGACCGAATAGTTGTGCTTCATCAGGTTAAAACCATCCGGTGAACGATACTTGTGAGGAGATCCAAGATACTTGTGAGGGGGTAGAGATGAAGGAAAACGACAGCATATTTGCTTCTTCATCCTCAAGATTTAGCCAACCCCACGAATATCCTCCTTCCCTCTAAAGTTGTTCTGAACTGAAGTATCACCCCTGTCCTTTTTGGGAGCATATTAACAGCCTGCGCATGTTAAGAGCCTACATAAACTACAGCTAGCTGCATATAGTTTTTTTTGTACATAGCTGTAAAACTGCTCAAAATATTATTTTTGTTCATACATTCTTGTATTTGCTTCATGAACTTTCCACTTTACTACTTCTTCATAGATAGAACTACCTCTTAAGTTTTCCTTCCTTTGGGCTCGTACTGGCCCGGAATTTAAATCTAGTTATAATGGATTCAAATAAAAAGTTCTGTTTTTTCGACCGTCACGAGTCTCCAGTTATTAAAACTAATTTTAAAGAATTGAAAACGAAAAAATTAAAGGAAATAACAACCAGAACAAGAAAAAACATATACCCACAAATTAACCAACAGAAAAAACACAGGGAATAAAATAAAGATGGCATAGTAATATTGATAACGAGTTATCGACAAGAAACTAAACAAAGAAACCAATCCTAACCTTGTATAATCTAAACGGAAAGATGAGGGAGGTGAAGATGATTAAGAATCAGTGACCATGTGATCAAATCTTGTAATAATAGGGAAGTTACAAGTGCAGTAAAAACGAGTAGGTGTTCTGCTTTCCGAAAACAACCACAACAAATCGCCATACAGGAGATCCAGGTAGCACCTAGTGTGAATGGTATGTCCACAAGGCTGGAGAACACTAAAGTACTCCCCGTACAAGTGTGGATAACTGCAGCAACGAGAACTAGGAATGCTACCTATGAGCAAATTGAAGTCTATTGCAGGAGAAGGTTGACGCAGAAGAGGAGCAACTGATAATCCCGGTTCAGGGATTCCAGTGGGTGGATACATGCAATTGAACCAAATAAAATGTGCATCATTCCCCCATGAACACCTACAAGTTGGGCACTCCAACTCAATATTAAATTCAACACAATTTGAACGGTGGACAGAGAAGCACTCCGCATGGAGTGGGTGTTCATAACACTTCTCTGAAAATACAACCACAGAGGTCTCACCGACATTCCTAGTGTATTCTGATATAGTGAAGCTATCGTGGCAAAGAGGGCAATATTTGCCTTCAAGGAGACAAAAGAAATTAGGCATTTTGCAAAACAAGCAGAGAGATATGTGATATCTATGAGTGGAGAGGAGAAAATAGGTAACCCTAGAATGACCAAAAAAAAGTGTTATCCCTAGGATGACTTAAATAGACAGGCCCAACCCATTACCCGACTCCAAACGTAAAATTCGGCCCAACCCATTACCCGACTCCAAACGTAAAACGTAAAAGAGTGATATATATATATACTAGATGGGGAAGGCCCGTGGCAAGCACGGGCCCAATAGTCAAAGTATTATGTTTGTTAAAATATTAATATTAATAAATCAAGGTCACGACTTTTTCAGAAGATGGATAATATCATATATTATATACTATTAGATATATTGAGAATGTGTACAATAGACATCAGTATGATGCCGACCTGCAAAAGAGCAAATGAAAAATTCAGAAAGAACAATACATGATCAGTTAAGGGGGGAGGGGGGGGGGGGGGGCTAATGGCTAATCCCCCAA
>JAJOOO010023100.1:0-13950 GCA_029582685.1 Solanum piurae | reverse complement strand
AATATTTTTTAAAAATAAATTTAAATTTTTTTTTGGGGCGTGGCGGGGGAGGGCTGGTAGGGGGTGGGGGTGGGGGTGGGGTCGAGGGTAGAGGTGAAAAAAAATGAAATTTTGAAGTTTAAAATATTTTTTAAAAATAAACTTAAATTTTTTTTGAAGGGGTGGGGGGCTGGGTGAGAGGGTGGGGGGTCAAGGATAGGGGTGAAAAAAATGAAATTTTGAAGTTTAAAATATTTTTTAAAAACAAACTTAATTTTTTTTTTGAGGGAGTGGGGGCTGGTAGGGGGTGGGGGGTCGAGGGTAGGAGTGAAAAAAATGAAATTTTGAAGTTTAAAATATTTTTTAAAAACAAACTTAATTTTTTTTAAGGGGTGGGTGGGTGGGGGGGGGGTCGAGGTAGGGGTGAAAAAAAAATTTTGAAGTTGAAAATATTTTTTAAAAATAAATTTCAAATTTTTTTTGGTGGTAGAGGGGCTGGTTGAGGGTGGGTTGGGGGCATATAGGGTGGGTGGGTTCGGAAGAGAGTTTTGAAAAATGTTTTCCTTAAGTTTTGAAGGGAAGTCATTTTCCTTAAATTTGAGGAAAATGAGTTGATTTGGAAAACATTTAACCCAACCAAACATGAGAAAATTGGAAAACATTTTCCGGAAAATGTTTTTCTTCATACCAAACACACCCTCCATTTCATATTATTTAATTCATTTTCATCTGACATTTTACTTGATATAATGGTACAGTATTAAAAAAATTAAGAAGATTTTTTATGATTTCAAAAAAGAATGAAAAATGTTATTCTTTTTTAAAAAAATTAAAAAGAAAGAAGATCATTTTTTTTTAACGAAGGAAGTACCCCAATAATTTATTTTACTAGTTCTGGCCACGTGTATCTCATGCTAAGTTGTGCAGAGTTGTTATAACGATATATATATACTTGGACATGTATGTTGCTCGTGTATTCCATGCTAATTAAGTACAAGAACTTTTAAAATATTATAATAAGTGCGTGATAAGTTGCACAAAAATTGAAGAAAAATATACAAGCTCAAACCAATAACTTCAATTATACAATTCTTATAATCTATCAAATATTCAATTTGATAAAAGCTTCTTTTGTTTAATATGTCATAACTCATAATTTAAATGTCAAGTGTGATTTCAAAATATTTCTTGTCTTAAGTTTTGCATATTTGTTTCACCTCTGTAGTCTCCACCTTTTCACATTTGCATACGTATTAAGAAGTTGTTGTTGAATAAGAGTAGTGTTTTATATAGAAATTTAATCAATCTATGTCTTCCTTAAGATGACTAGTAGATGATCATTGTGCAATAACTTGCATAGTAATTGGAGAGAAAATATACAAGCTCAAACCATTGAATGATGAGCTTATTCAATCAAGATTATTATCAGTACAAGCTACATCATGCTGCTGAAATATTTGAACAATTTTAATATGTAATTTTTTTAATATATCATATATTCAACTTGATAAAATTTCTTTTTAATATGCCACAACACATAAATTAAGTGTCTCTTATTAATTCAAAAAATATTTCATGTTCTAAATTTTTTGCCTTCTTTCTAAGGAAAACAAAAGAAACTCAGTTGGCAATTGTGGAAACTACTAACCGGCCAACTGCCTTGAGTTAATTGTTCAGTCGCCTTTCATTAGGAAAACAGTTGAAAAAAAAACATTATTTTATAGAGTAGTAACACAGAGGTGTTATAATTGTAAGAAAAAAATTACAAAAGGAATCCGATTAAGGAACTGCACTGTATAATGATGTCAAAGTAAAATTTGATGCTTTAATTTTGGGTTTAGAGAAGTCGAAATTGAAATAAGAGAGGATGGAGATATATTGAAGAAAGTAATGTGTAATGTAAAGAACAAACGATGTTTACGTGGAAATCTTTTTGCTCATGGGAGGAAAAAACCACGACCTGTCTCACATGATTTCAGCAACAACTTCATTAATCATCCAGCCAAGATTCAGATTACAAACTAAGCAATAACTCTACTGTCCACCATACCAACTAACTCTAGCTGATATAGACTTCAACAATAACATTACAAGACTGAAATATACATGACAACATAGATCAATATATGATGTGAAAAACTTTTCAAACAAACTTCAGAACTAGAATGATGTTGGGATCATCCAGACAATTTTAGCTTGCAGTTCAAATAATAACAACTCCTTAGCTTTCATCTCTTCAATCTGCATGTAGAAGAGGCGAACATAAGTTACTAAAAAAAATATTATATTATGTGGTAACTGGTAAGACACAATTAAGTTAAAGATGAGTTGAAGTGATTTACCATATCAGCTTTAGTAGTCCTACAATATAAGAATTTGGAGACGATCACATCCAGAGGTTTCTTCTATTTCACTTTTTATATTCATAGCTGAAACCACAAGAGAGTCGTCACAGCCAATCACTTCAATAAAACGCAGTGTTGGAATATCCACAAAACTAGGAGGGATCTCCTTGAAGTAGTAACCATCGTGTATAACTAGCTCCTCAAGCACCGGAAAGGATCCCTCTGAAACTACCCATTCGTCCATCTGCATATCGAGTAGTATCAAGTATTTGAGTGCAGAGAACTCCACGTTTCTGACGTCCCAACAATAGCTCTGTGTTCTCACCAAAGGAGTTCCCCCCTCTAATTTGAGACTCTCAAGCTTCCGCAATCTTGCAATGTTTGAAATCATTTCTTTCGTCAAGAAACAACCATTTAGGGACAGATCCCTAAGATTTGAAGGGAAGACAAATAGCTCTCCCATCCAACTGAATCCCAGAATTCCATCAAAGTAAACTCCAGAAAAAGAGAATGAAGCAAGTATGAACTTCCGATATGGGAAACAAAGGAAACTTAGGTGCATATTTAATGCGGAGGCTGAGTTCTTCAAGATTTGAAAATTTCCACCAGAACCTTGGATTAATATCATACCTACTTATATAGCAAGTGTGAAAAGTCTTCAAGTTCTCTAGCATAGTTGTTGAAGATTCTTGGTCATTGTATTCCCCTCCCAAGGAAAAATGTTATATATTTTCTTATGTGACTTGACCTGTAGAGTTTGGAGATAGCGTAGGTTCGATATCCACCGCAATTCAAAATTTCCAACATAAAGTGCAAGGTACCTCAACTCGGCTAGCTGTACTATTGCATTAATCCATGAATATGGCAATTCCACATCCATCAAATGCAATTCCCGAACATATCTTAATTCAACAAGTAAATCTAAAGTATTTGATCGGTTATTCAATGTACTGAGTGTTGGATGAGCAATGAACTCCATGTTATTCCATGTATTCATGAGTGTTGGATTTGATCGGTCATTCCATAATTGTTCAACAAGATCATCATGAATATACATGCATAACCGTGATTCCTAGGAATGCAAATGTTGATACGGATTGTATGGCACTGCGAGCTGCATATACTTGTCTTCTGTGAGTTTTCTCAAGCAGAACTCACGCACTACATCATGAAGTGAGCAGTATTCTACATCACGATTAATTCTCATTCCGGAGACCATTATTAGGCTTCTGTTCAGCAAATCACTCAAACAAACTCGACATGCTTCCTCCATGTTCTCTGTTCCGGCATTCAATACAAACTCTTCAGCCATCCACAACTTCAGCAGATGGTCCACTGGAATCTTATGGTCCTCTGGAAACAATCCCGTGTAAAGAAGGCAAGGCTTTAAGTGGTTTTCTAAATGGTCATAACTTGATTGTATTACCTTAATACTCTGCTCTCCTAAAGCAAGAGAACTTAAGTCATTGGCAACCTCGAGCCACAATGACGCGTCCCTATCCATTTTTGCAATAATTCCAGCAATCAGAACAACCACAAGAGGCAATCCCTTGCAATGTTGGGCAACTTGTAACCCTGCTTCCAGTAGATCCGGGGGACAACTCTCTCCTCGAAATACCTTCTTCTCCAATAATTCCCAACTCTCTTTGGACGTTAAAAACCTAAGAGAATAAGGATCACTATGGTGCTGAAGATGCTTAGCCACTTCTTCAATTCGTGTTGTGACCATTACCCTGCTTTGGTCTTCACCTTGAGGGAAACATATTCCCAAATCTTCCCATGCATGTCAACATCCCAAATGTCATCTAACACGATGAGGTATCTCTTGCCTATTAGAACCCTGCGCAACATATCAGCTACATCATCGTCCTCTTTTATTTCGATCTTATCATTTGTAGCTTGTTTGAAAATCTCAACTAATAACGTCCGCCTATTATATGCTTGCGATACAGCACACCATGTTTTAAACATCAAAGTAATTAACAATAGAGGGATTGTTATACACCTTACTTGCCAAAGTTGTTTTACCGAGTCCAGGCATTCCATAGATGGAGATAACAACCCGCTCCTTTGTTCCTCGTATTAATTTCTTCATTATAATTTCTGCATGTTTCTGAAAGCCCACAACTTCATCATCATCATAAATTGATGCAATACTACGTTTGTTAATTTCAACAATATCCATTTCAATTGGCAATTGTGGAAACTACTAACCGGCCTACAGCCTACTGCCTTGAGTTAATTGCTCTATCACCTTTCATTAGGAAAACAGTTTTTTTAAAAAAACATTATTTCATAGAGTAGTAACACAGAGGTGTTATAATTGTAAGAAAAAAATAACAAAAAGAATCCGATTAAGGAATTATACGGTATAATGATGTCAAAGTAAAATTTGATGCTTTAATTTTACAAATCTATTACAAGACAAGCTAAGCAATAACTCTACTGCCCACTATACCAAATTACCAACTAACTCAAACTTCATCAATAACTCAACGTAACTAACCCTAGCTACTAACTCGACTTAACGATGATTACAACTGAAATGATCTAAATTACTTTATAGCATAGGAATAGATCTTACACCGTTAGAGCACAAGACATTCTAACAACTAAAGACTCAAGAAAATAGAGTAAAATGTATGTTGAATATGAAAAATAAATAAAACAATTTAGAAATCTAACCTTGAGATATTGAGAAGAAGACTGCTTGATTTGATGCTTTAATGAACTTTAGAGTTAATTAATGAAGTTGGTGGTTGCCGGTACCTGAATATTAATTAGGAAATATTATTGAAATACTTGCTTTTAAGCAATAAATTTGAAATAATAGTCAATTTAAGATAAGGCCAAATACATAAATTTTCCCTCATATTTCATTTAGGTACTCTATTTTAATTTTGTTTCATTTTAATTTTTCAATTTTATTTTTTTATGTATCATTTAAAACACAAATTACTAGTATTATGATTTCTTACTTTTTTTTATTTATATTCTTAATTACAGTTTTGCATTTTAAAAATTGGCGTATGTCAGTTAGCTTACGTAATAAAAAATTAACGGATGAATAGTTGAGTGACTTTCTAAGTGAAATGTCAATAGTTAAGTAACTTTTGAGTTATAAAATGTTGAGTGACTTTCTAGGTGAACAAATTTAAGTTGGGTGATTTTGTAAATGAACTATTCAAAGTTGAGTGGCCATTTGAGATATTATCTCTTGGTTTATTTACAAATCAATATTCCTACTACAATTATTAATTAATTATTACTCTTCATTCTATAGGATAAAAGTAAGGAAAAATTATTTGGATGAATACATTTTAATAAATAATTACTGATTTTAGCGATACTTTTGATTTATTACCATTTATAGCAATACATAGCAATACTATGATAAATCTGCAATATGTATTAAAAGTGAATTATATATGCAATATATATGTATTATAACTATATTTTAAAATATATTATGTTTGTCTGGTAAGAAATTAACACGTTGTATTATAATTGTATTAAAATGTGTGATAAATGTATTATCTATCAATAAAACTTGTATTATATGTATTTTATAAATTGTTCATTGTAATATATATTAAATTGTATTATAAATATATTAAAAGTGAAAAAAAAATGTTATCTCTATAAATGATAAATATTTTCTTAATATAGTATATTGATGTAAGTTTCCTAAAAGTAAATGGAAGCTGAGATTGATTTTTAAGTTTATACTCACTACTCAGTTCTATAAGATAATATTTTGTACTATCTTTATTCTACCATGATATACAATATTCTTAACTAGAAGAAGAGGGATCCTTGCAAACACTAGATTTAATGTAAGCGTGAGATCAATACAATGAAGGTGTATGTTTTATTCCTAAATCCAAATTAGTCGAATTAAAAGATTCACCTTTCAAAGACAACAAAAGTGGCTAACTATATAGGAAATTGATTTGCAACCTCAGCTTCCTAATTAAAAAGCTCCCTAATAAAAACAGAAAAGGGCATAAAACATATACTGTGTCATTTATCTTGGCCTCAATTGGTAGGTCTGTTTTCCAATTTTAGGTATGCACAAATAGATATTAAACTTGAATATAGTTGAACGAGTAGACACACACGTCCTATATGACAATTTGTGTCCTACATGTATTATGTTACGTAAAATTGTGTCTACTAATTTATTTTTATACAAATTTAAGTACTTACTTATGCACATCCAATGTTGAAGGGCATAACTGTTAGCTAAGATCGTGTTAAAAGATATGTATGTCTTATCTTCAGGGACATCGATAAAAAGAATCTGAATTATGCTTTAAAAAACAGACAATAATGTGACAATACAGAAGTAGAATTAAGAAGTGGAAATAGAGCTGGAAATTCACAGCTTTGAATTGCTTTTAAATACATTTAATTATTTATTACACCTAAAACTTGGAGACTGTCACATCCTGTGTTTTCTTCTCTGTCCCTTTTGATATTCATAGCTGAAACACCAAGTGAATGGCTGCAGTAAGCCAATCTAATAAGTCGCAGTGTTGGAATATCCGCAAAGCAAGGAGGGATCTCCTTGAAATTTTGACCAGTAGCTTCTATAGATAGCTCCTCAAGAACGGGAAAGGATTCCTCTGAAGCTTTCCATTCGTCTATATGCCAACGGAGTAATGTCAAGTATTTGAGTGCAGGGAACTCAACATTTGTAATGTCCCAGCAATAGAGGCTCTCACTCTCAGATATCCTGCAAGGAACTCCCGTCTCTAATGTGAGACTCTCAAGCTTCCGCAATCTTGCTATGTTTGAAACCATTCCTTCCCTCAAGAAACAGCCAGAAAAGTACAGATGCCTAAGATTTGGAGGGAAGACAAAATTGCCCTTCCATCCAACTGAATCCCAGAATTTCAAGGAACTTAACTCCAGAGAAAGAGAATGAAGGCAAGTATAAACTTCCGGTATGGGAAACAAAGGAAACTCAGGTACATATTTCATTTTGAGGCCGAGTTCTTCAAGATTTGGAAACCTCCACAAAAACCCTGGATTCATATTATCCAAGCATATATTGCAAGTGTGAAAAGTCTTCATGTTCTCTAGCATAGTTGTTGAAGTTTCATCACAACTTCCTTCGTCATTGAAATCCCATACCAAGGAAGACCTATTTATATTCACATGCCTTATCTTTGTCATTTCCCATAAAGTAGAAGCCCTTAGCCATATCCTCTTCCTTGTTTTGAGCTGCAGAGTTTGGAGATCGTGTAGGTGTGATATCCACTTCAATTGAAATTGTTTGACATAAAGTGCTAGGTACCTCAACTGAGTTAGTGATTGCAGTACAGTAGCCCATGAATTTGGCAATTCCACATCCATCAAATACAATGCCCGAACAAATCTGAATTTAACAACTAAATCTAATGGATTTGAATATTGGTTATTCCATGTATTGAGTTTTGGATGAGCAATGAACTCCAAAGAATTTGTAGTTTCCTTGAAATCGAGCATTGGAATCTTATCCAGCTGGTATTCAGAATAATCTAATTGTTTAACAAGATCATCATGAATATAAATGCATAACCGTGATTCCGTGGAATGCAAATGTTGATACGGATTGTATGGCACTGAAACCTGTATATAATTGTCTTCTGTGAGTTTTCTCAAGCAGAACTCACGCACTACATCATGAAGTGAGCAGTACACTACATCACGATTAACTCTCGTTCCAGAGACCATTACTAGGCTTCTGTTAAGCAAATCACTCAAGCAAATTCGACATGCTCCCTCCATGTTCTCTGTTTCGGCATTCAATACAAACTCTTCAGCCATCCACAACTTCAGCAGATCGTGCACTGGAATCTTATGGTCCTCTGGAAACAATGCCATGTAAAGAAGGCAAGGCTTTAAATGGTCTTCTAAATGGTCATAACTTGATTGTATTACCTTCATACTCTGCTCCCCTAAAGCAAGAGAACTTAAGTTATTTGCAACCTCGAGCCACAAGGACGTTTCCCTTTTCATTTTCGCAATAAACCCAGCAACCAGGACAACCACAAGAGGCAATCCCTTGCAATGTTGGGCAACTTGTAACCCTGCTTCCAGTAGATCCGGGGGACAACTCTCTCCTTGAAATACCTTCTTCTCCAATAATTTCCAACTCTGTTCGGATGTTAGAAAGCTAAGAGAATAAGGATCACTATGGTGCTGAAGATACTTAGCCACTTGTTCAATTCGTGTTGTGACCATTACTCTGCTTCCATAGTTACCTTGAGGGAAACATAAACCCAAATCTTCCCATGCCTCGACATCCCAAATATCATCTAATACGATGAGGTATCTCTTGCCTATTAGAACCCTGCGCAACATGTCAGCTACATCATCGTCTTCTTTGATTTCGATCTCATCATTTGTAGCTTGTTTGAAAATCTCAATCAATAACGTCGTCCTATTATATGCTTGCGACAAGGCACACCATGCTTTAACATCAAAGTGATTAACAATATAGGGATTATTGTATACCTTTCTTGCCAAAGTTGTTTTACCAAGTCCTGCCATTCCATAGATGGAGATAACATCCCGCTCCTTTGTTCCTCGTATCAATTGCATCATTATAATTTCTGCTTCTTTCTCAAAGCCGACAACTTCATCATCATCATAGATTGATGTAATACCAGGTTTGTTTGAAGGCCCTCCAGAAGAAAGAGTTCCTTTGCCACAAGTCTCAACAACTTCCATGGATTGAGTTAATTGCTCTTTCACCTTTAATAAAAGAAATGAAAACAATATCATTTCATAATTTAGAGAAGAAAAACACCCAAACCAAGTTCAAATGATTTGAATTTTTGTTGTACTACAATTTACAAACCAACTTGAAGTAGTTAGTTACATATTTGAATTAATTACATGATTTTATAAGCGAAAAAAGATAAAAAAAAATCTCACCTTCCGTTGTTGATTGTGGCAAACAGAGATCAATTGCTCCAAAGTGTTGCCCTAAATTGATGGTAATAGAAATTTAAAAAATGACAAATAGTTGTCGGCTTGTAGTGGGAAATATCAGCAACTAAATAAATACAATAATTTAAGATTTTTCTAAAAAAAATAATTGAGTGTTCACAAATTAAAAAAAAAAAGTGATTAAAATAAATTAAATTATTTTAAAATGGTGAATGCCCAAGTGACTTATGGGCCCACCCACTGTAGCAAACATCCATCCCAAGTAACATACATTTTCAAACTTATAAATAGTCTAATATTCTTAATTCTTTTAAAATGTAAGGGATAAGGGTCTGAAAAATATCCCAACTTTGATCGAATTTGCTGTTGCGATACTAAACTTTCATGAGGACCTATTACCTCCCTACACTATTTAATACCATATTTTAAACATATATATTTGCCCACGTGGACATAAAAAATAATACAAAATTATAAATAGTAATGTGTCCACGTGGGCACATATCTACCTTTAAAATACACTATTAAATAGTTCAGGAGGTGAAAAATACACTATTAAATAGTTCAGGGAGGTAATAGGTCCTCATGAAAGTTTAGTATCGCAACAGCAAATTCGACTAAAGTTGGGGTATTTTTCAAATCGTTTTCCCAAAATGTAATATACATTTTAAAAAATATACTATTTGATATATATTACTTTCATCTTGAATTAATAATATTTTGTTTTTAATTTTCATCACTTTGTAACACAATTTGATGTTATTATTAATTTTCACTATGTAATGCACAAAATTTAAATGATAAGATACAAATTTTAATTAAAATACAATACATAATATAATAATTTAAATACAAAATAATAATACAATACATTACATAACATTATAATTTTAAAAATCACAACAATAATTTAGTAATTCAGTAGTTTGATTCTAGATTTAACAATATTCGAAAAAGGAAGTATGTAGTGTATGATTTAGAGAAGTTGTGGTTGTAATTGCGATTGTGCTTGTCGATTTATTTTTTTAATTATTCTTAGTTGTTCTTTAGTAATTTAGAATAAGATATAATTTAATATTAAATAAAGAATTTCAAAAATTAAATTTTATATAACATAAAAATTATATAGGATGATTATTAAAGAAAGAAAAGATTTATATTACGAAATAAGAAAATAAAATGAAATAGAAATAATAATATAATATTGAGGAGAGAGAAGGAGATTCTTTTTTTAGGGAGTAAATAGAGAATTCGGTTGGAGTTGGTTGTCTGAAAAAATAGAGAACTCTATATTTTGAGAGTAAAATAGAGTGTAGGGTTGGAGAAGCCCTTGGGATAAATGTGTATTATTAGTTGTTGTCTTATTTGCTTGATATCTTTCTATTTTTTAATTTATCGGAAATATTTTTTCTAACATAAACATAGGGATATGATTTGCTTAAATATTTTCTGATTTAAATAGAGCACACTTGGTATGCTACTGTTATTGGTGAGCAGAATTATTACAGTGTTCATATTATCCTTTGGGCTGGTAGTTGGCTTACTGATTTGGGCTTGAAACTGTCATGTTAGAGCCTAGAGGTCGCAAGTTCTAAATCTTTGTTGGCCTCTGGGTTGAGCTCGTTGCATCGAATTTGCCTAGTTTATAATACATCTGAAACAAGAAACAAACTCTTTTAGGCAATTTGTACAAATCTTTCACGAGTCACCGGATGACAACATTGTTCAATTATTCACAAGTTAAACTAGATTGACAAGATTTTGTACCGTCTTTATTCTACCTGAAGTTAAACAGACTATAGAAATGGAAATAGAGCAGCTATGAAGTGCATTTATTTACTTTTTATAACAACTTGGAGACTGTCACATCCTGTGTTTTCTTTAATGTCTCTTTTGATATTCATTGCTGAAACTACAAGTGAATTGATGCATTTGGACAGTTCAATAAGTCGCAATGTTGGAATATCTGCAAAGCTAGAAGGGATCTCTTTGAAATTGTGACCAGTAGCTTGTATAGATAGCTCCTCAAGCACCGGAAAGGATTCCTCTGAAGCTTTCCATTCGTCTATCTGCCAATTGAGTAATGTCAAGTATTTGAGTGCACGGAACTCCACATTTCTGACGTCCCAACAATAACTCTGTGATCTCCTCCAAGGAAATCCCACCTCTAATTTGAGACTCTCAAGCTTCTTTATACTCGTAATGTTTAAAACCATTTCTTCCGTCAACAAAAAGCCAGCAAGATGCAGATGCCTAAGATTTGTAAGGGAAAACAAAATTTGCTCTTCCATCCAACTGAATCACAGAGTTTCAAGGAAGATAACCCTAAAGAGAGAGAATGAAGGTGAGTATGAACTTCCGGTATGGAAACAAAGGAAACTCAGGTACATTTTTAATGTTGAGGCTGAGTTCTTCAAGATTTGGAAACCTCCAACAAAAACCTTGGATTCATATTATCCAAGCGTATATGGCAAGTGCGAAAAAGTCTTCATGTTCTCTAGCATAGTTGTTGAAGTTTCCTCGAAACTTCCTTGTTCATTGACATCTCATACCACGGAAAAACCATCTATATTCACATGCCTTAGCTTTGTCATTTCCCATAAAGTAGAAGCCCTTAGGTGTATCCTTTCACTTAACTTCAGCTGCAGAGTTTGGAGATAGTGTAGGTGTGATATCAATTTGAAATCGAAATGTTGGACATAAAGTGCATGTTAGTTGTAGTTTTGATGATCTAACAAACCCAGGGATCTTGTAAAGGGACCTGATATGACGAAAATATACACACAACTGTCAGGCTGGAAAAAGTACAATTGGTTGGTGCACAGTCTCTAACAGTGGCAGAAACCTCAGCCAATGGCATGGCTTCGAAGGTTGTGACTCTCCTTCATAAAGATTATGTCCAACAGTTATAATTTTAGTTTTTGCAACTTGAAAACTCTCAAGAACTCTTGCAAAGGCTAACAAAAGTGAAGAATCATCCTCAAGAACAACATGAACCTGATAGAGCTGCAAGCTTAGTTGTCTTAGGATTATTTCTTCTGCACGAAACATTGTAAATTTGTTCCTAAATCTATAAAGGATTCAGATATTGTGTTTTGGTTGAAAAGTCTAAATTGGTTAAGGGTAACTGATTTAGTGGGCAACATCTTTTTTGTTGCTTAGTCAAAGTCTAAGTCATCTAGAATGGGTGGTTTAGTGGGCAACCTATGTGTTGCTTAGTTGAATCCTAAGTTGTCTAGTGGTGATAGCTTAGTGGGCAGTGTGGCATCTGCTTAGGCTCTTCAAGTAATAGAGTTATTACTTGGTTGTGAGATTAATAACTTTTTCTCACGTTGATTATAACTGTTGTTCGCTTTTGCTTAAGGAAGATTATTGAAAATCCTGTGTGACAGGTGTTGACACCCAATTTTGGACCTCCACGATATAGATTAATTATTAAGCTTCTTCAATTTCAAACGATTTAAAATAATTAGTTTTAGAAAATAAAATAAAAATAAAAAATAATAATAATAATAATAATAATAAAAAGAAAAATAATAATAAAGTTAGTTCACACGTTATCTTAATAGTTCTGGTTACTTTTCATAAGTTTTAAATAATATATATATTTTTACATAATTATATATATATATATATATATATAATTAGTATATTTTATGAATATTCGAGAATCGTCTCAAAAAGATTTTGTTAAATATTTGGTTAATTAGTTTAGTCATATAATAGTTTATAATTAAGTTAATTATTTTATTTCGTTAAGATTAAGAAGCTCATTAATTAATTATATTAATTCGTCCTATTTAATTATTAGTCGAATTTACTAATTAACTCAATTTAGCTAAGTCATTAATCCAATTGGCCAATTTCTCAATTCCAATCCAACCAATTTCTTCAACTCCTCTTAGTCCAATTTTGGGCCTAATTTCTAGCCCAATTCATTACATCCAGTAGCCAACCCAATTCTTATAACAATTCTCAACAACCCACTTTCAAATCCAATACCCATTTCTTTTGTAATAAGCACCCCAACATACAATTCCAAATAACAACAGCAAATACAACGTACAGCATGACCAAAATGACCCTGTATTGTTCTTCTTCTCCTCCAGCGACAAGAAACCCAGAGCTGGTACAGCAGAGAAGGAGGCACACGTTTTCTCCCCTTTCCTCTTTTGAAATGGGGCGAAAATTGCAAGAAAAGGTGTCTCTCCTTAATTGTGAAAAGATTTTTGAAATTTGAATTGGGAATGAGCTATTTCTTATCCGGATTTTCATCCCTTTCCCCCCATTTTTTTCGAAACCTACTTTTTCCTTTCTATATATTTGCTCTTATTCACTGTGATTGGGGGAGGGGATTTTTTTTTCTTTTTCCGGAGAATTGGAAAAATTTCCAGAGCGAAATACAGAGAGAGTTTTAAGCAAAAATAGTTGAATATACTCGAAATACCCGCTGAAATAGAGAACTTGCTTGGATTTCTGTCTGGTTCCATCCTCGCTGTCCGTGTTCGAGTTTTCGCGGTGGTGGAGTTGTCATCTGCTCGTCTCGTCCTCAGTTCACTGCCCACATTAAGGTAAACTTCACTTCGATTTTTACTTGTTTTAGTAGCTTCGAGTCGATTTCTTCCTCTTGCTGCTCGAATTTCTTTCTTCAAGATTTATCAGCGATGTTTAGTGATAGATTGAT
>JAJOOO010023099.1:0-12579 GCA_029582685.1 Solanum piurae | reverse complement strand
AATTCCTCATAATTCAATATAAAACAATAAATAAATCAATAGCCCATAACAATCTACACATTAATATCACATTATTAGCTCATAATCAATAGACCCACTTTAGACCCAAAAATTAGGGTTTCAAGATATGCAAGGGTTCATGGAGTTTTTTATTCTAAAACCATCAATAGTAACATAAATCATCATTAGAAATACTCTCATGCAAGCACCCAAGCTTAGAATTGAAATTGGGATTTTTAGTGTTTTTGAAAAATATTGAAATCACTTTGATTTGGCTCTTTGATTGAAAGGAGAATCAAAGATAAAATCCCCATACCTTTGTGATTAATTTCCTTAGAATTTGAAGGAGAAATTAGTAGGAATTCATCCCCTAGCTTGAAGCTTCATCAATGTCTTCCATGGAGTTCTAGAGAAAGAAATTTATTTGAGAGGGAAGGTTCAATTTGGAGAATGGGGTCTTATTCTAGGTCTGGGGGTTATAACCACTTAAAATACCCTAAAGTAGGTAGAATAACTGATTATAATAATTCCCCAAAGTACCCAAACTACCCCTCACTTAGTTGGACCCTTTTAAACAAGTCAAACTTGAATTCTATTTTCGCAGATTTCGTCGGGGAAACAAGTTCGCGATGCGGAGGTGTTCCCGCAGGTTTTCATAAATTAAATTCCGAGACAGTAGAGACCGCTATGTCTCTACGTCGCGAAGATACTTTTTGGCCATAGGTGGAGCAGGTCCGCGATGCGGAGCTACTCCCTCTATGAATAACTTGCAAGCTGCCTTGGCCAAGGTTGGGGTCCTCCTCGGGGACCCTTAGGGTGGTCCCGGGGAGTCGTATTCGAATGTTTTGACCCTAAAAATATTTATTAATACACTAGGGTCACCTCCACTGATTTTTAGACTCCAAACAACACATAAAAACATGCAAGACTCACTAGAACGCAAACGACTAATTTTCGAACGTCTTGAACGTCTCTTTGACGTTTGAATTCAACTCAACTAAACTGACCTATGAACTCATTTTCAAACATTTATACAAGTTTATCAACTACTAACATGCATGTGAAGCTCTAATTATCCTATTTCATTTTGAGGGGCGTTACATGTGTTATATCGCATAGATAGGTGGACTAACATGTCAATGAGTGCACATATGAAATATGAGCAAGAAAACACAAGCACACATGGCCAGAAAAGCTATAAGCCTGTAATGTTTAAGCAAGTAGGCTACGAGGCATGTAAAATATATAGAAATGTTCATATGATCAATTAGTCTGCAGTACCCACACAATATGGACAAGTAACATGAGGAAAGTAACTAGAGCAATAAATAACATGGAGGGAAAGGGTCCTACGAAAACATATAGATTTAAACAAGGGTGCTCCGAAGCGGATAACACTTACATGCAAGTATTCTATGACATTAGGTAACCTGTGAGAAGGTAATCCACAAAGGGAAAATGACATATAAATAGATAAGTTATAGAACCTGCATCATGTATAATTATATAAGAAACCATCTTCGGAAACTACGAGATATCCTATAGAACCACTCTACCATAATAAGGGCAAACACACTGTCTTAGCGTTTTCTCACGGGTGGGATAGTTCTGCCCATATTCCTTACTCACCTCAAAACACATATAATTGATTTTCCCATCTATTCTCTTCAATCTTCTAAGAATTCTTATAGGTGCTCTGTTATTGGGACTTGGCTTCCATCTAGGTCAATATAAATACTACAGTCAAGATAGAAAAAGAAAATCCTCAATAGTTCATCTTTTAGAGTAGGAGGCCGAGGTCAACTTTGCCTTCATTACTAGGTTGTGTTATATCACGCTCAATGCTTGGTGCCCTTTGAAGGTCGAAATAGAAAATAAATAGTGAAGCTTGAACACACCATAAAATATGAACTCTAATAACATGTAAATGTTAGGTACCTATAAAGTTATATCACGATTCATAACGTCTTAGAGTTAGCCGCTTTGGGCTTAACTATATAGGTCTGTCCATACTAATAGATTTCCTTTTTTTTTTAATAACAAGTGAGGGTGCTTCGACTCTTTTCCCACGCAAGATGAAAAATAAGAACAACTAGCATATGATAAAAAATTTCCTCTCCCTTAAATGTACTATGACTGACGAATTACTGCATGCATATATTAAATGAACCCTATAGTAGCTCTATTCCAATTTGATGTAAGTCTATACATGTGTATAATGCTCTACTTCTCTTTTGTACTAATGGTGTTGATGAACTAGGCCCATGTATCTTCTATCAAGGTAACGTTTCTATTCACCTCTTTTTTCTTGTTGTTATCAAGGCCAAATATCAAGACTTGAATCAAAACTAAATTGACTTCTCTGTCTAACAAAGGTTCAAAAAGTTGTTCCTAGGTGTGCCGTTATAACTCGTTCAGTTGAAGAGTTGATACCAATTTCTTGCCTCATACACTTAGCAATAACTACGTATCTCACTCCTCTATAGCATCCTCATATCACCCCTACTCCTATGTTTAGGGAATTTGACATATCCCATCTCTTTCTAACTAGAAGCTCTACGTACATATTCGGCCCGTGTCATTGAAGCTTCATTCTCACATGCTTCCTATCTACAAGTACCTTTTAATCAAAACTAGTAGCTTCATGTACTCTAATCCCACTATGTACAACCGACTAATCACAACTTAGGTCTAACCAATCAATTTTGTTTTTATTAACCTTACCCTTTAGTCACATACTAATCCTCTATAGCCAACACATAGATCATAATAGAAACTACCATACATATATCATTTGCAGCAATTGTCATGCTTATCCCTAAGTTCTATAACCATAAAAAGAATACAAATGTTAGTAGTACTTATTCGAGGTGGTTGGCGCATACCATATAAAAAGACCACTATTAACATATTCGGGATAATATATGATGAGAATTTGGGCCTTGTCAGTCACTTAGGGGTATCTCTAGTAACACTATTGCATTGATACATTCATCTATCAGATTGTGACACTACCTTCTTTCAACTAAAAGAAACTGGTTCAACAACATCAATTTCGAGTACATGTGTAATGCTGAAAATTCTATGTATAGCACACACTAAGAACGAGTGTCCTCTATCGGAATAGATCCTATAAATATGGAGGAAATATAGAACTCAAGAGTTAGGTACATCCTCCTAAGAAGATGTGCTTGGAAATGCTACAACTCATATATGTAACTATGTAACCTATCATTTTTTAAGCATATGGATAACCATAATATATCTTTATCAATTGAACAACCGTGATACAAATGCAACTTAAAATGCAAATAACATAAAAGCCTTTACATACCTTGTGTAGTGGGACGGTCAAATAAAATGAGCTCAATCTAGTCTAAATTTTGATAACCTCAGATCCTTTTCTGCAGGTTGCATGTTGACATTTTAGATACCGTTAACCTTAGCCATATTAAGCATAATATCAATAGCATGATCACGTGCAAGTGGAAATTGACTTTTCAACTTCACTCTATTGCACGATCTGGATTATGAAGGAAGGTAACATTTCCTAAATGTCCAAGAAGCCCCTTAAATATAAATGTGGTGCGCAACACATTCATAAGTAAGGCTCTACCAGACACGGCTTTGTAGACTCCCTAGGATGAACTGCTCTGATATCACTTTTGTCACACCTCAACCCAAGGTGAGGCGGACAAGTACCATCTGAACATATGCTTTACAAGTGACCTATGATGAGAAAGTAAACTACTATGTAGATAGATTTACTGATGAGAAGCTTCATACACAACACATGTTGACTAGCTAAACCGATACATGAGATAAGTGAAACTATGAATACAGAAGGTAGCTCTACAATGTCTACAAAGACTCTACTGGAATCCATGACTGTACCACTATGAAAATATGCATAGTAAAACTCGACAAAGCTCCGAATCAACCTAGAGCTCACCAACAACTACTGAGTATCATGTGCTTCTATTGGGGAGATCTACTAGTTGAGTACCTGTACCTGCAACATGAAACAAAGCGTCCCCAATAAGGGATGCTAGTACGAAAAAATGTACTGAATATGTAAGGTATAATACAACCATATATAAAATGAGAGCTCAAGTGAAACCAAATACCAATAGATAAGGATTAGAGACCACCTTGGTTTATATTTGTGGAATCGTGTATGTTACATTATTTTCTTTACTTTTCTATGCATTAAAATATTTATAAGACATATGATACAAATTACCAGCTGACCAGTGGTAGAAGAGGATGACCCATGCTAGGCATTTTAACCCCTGGGATGCTGTTCTCATAATTCCACAAATTAGGATCGGCCCATGCTAGGCTTTCACCCTTGAGCTGCCACCGTTCCATACCAATTGGGATCGGTCCATGCTAGGCTTTCATCCCTGAGTTGCCACCCTTCTATACCAATTGGGATCTACCCATGCTAGGCATTTGCCCCTGGGCTGCCACTCATAATTATGCAGATAGCTTCACGTAAATTCTTTATCTTTGAGATTGTTGTTTTGATGGTCATAACTTTTTTGAGATTGTCCATTTGATGATCATAATTCTTTTGAAATTGTTGTTTTGGTGGTCATAATCATTGTTGAGATTTGGAACTATGAACCACTAGTAGAAGACATGTGAATATGGACTTACAATAATAACAATGACATGGGAAGCAAATGTGACATCAACATAATACTTAGGAGCTTATATGTCTCTGTAAGAGTTTTGACATCTAAAATTGAAGCACATATAAAGTGAAGACATTTAACATTCAGCCAATAGATTTGAACTCTATATGGTAGCCCAATACTCACTAACTAATATCCAATACAAGGTATACATGAAAGTGGAACCAAGGGAGAACGTGGGCAGATTCAACATAAAGACTGATACATATTCCAAGTAAGTACATATAAAATGTACAATAGAGCAAGTAGGGATCTTGTGAGGCAACATTATAGTCTAACACAATGGGAGTAATAACCAATAAAGGGAACATATGAACATGTGACAAGATGACATATATATAGACAATAGAAGCAAGTTGGCATGCTATGGGCAGATTGTATATCCAACATATAAACATATGTACCATGTGTAATCTAGGATCATTTTGATTTAGATAAGGGAAATACGTGCCAAGGGTACGTTGATGATGAAACAAGTTTAAACCTTGCATGCTAATACTTCGTAGAGTAAGCACGTACATTTAGTAACAAACTCATATTAGAGTACTCACTTTAATGCTCTAGGGAGTAGGAACTACAACTATGGATCAGTTACTATCAAGGGCACTTAGAAACTTACTTTTTATAATATCAGTGTTGGATTCATGCCAAAGACATAGGAAATAGAATAGCCTTACATACCTTGCTATACAATTCAAAAAGTATGACTTAAGCTCCTTCTCCCCAGATTACTAATCTACAATAAAATAAGTTGTAAGACTAGTATTAGTAGCTAATCAATCAATTTGATCTACTTGATCTCCCCAAAATAGTAACAAAGTTGTAAGCATGCAATTTATCTAGCCAATGTTTTCTTTCCTTCCCTTTCCCTTAAATCGCGTCTATATATTGTACAACCTTCGTATCAGGTCCTCCCCAAAACTCCCTACAATATTTAAGTCCTTTAAAGTTTCCATAACTTCCCCGCACATTCAGTCACATCTCTTATTATAACATACATAAAATAGTCCTTAACCATAATAATGTAACAGAAGAAATCTGAATCATGGTTTCTGATCACCAGCACTTAAAGAACTAACATTACTTTTAAAGTGCTCAAACAAGCTCTAACTGAATTTAAAGAGGACTCCCCTCCATGGCTGTCCCAACATGCACTAATCACAAGAATATCCTCACCAATACTACACCATGTAAAGGAACAAATTCCAACTCAGTAACACATGCCAACTGTCCTAATTAACTTAAGAACAAGAGGGAGAAATTTGCAGTAGCTTACCTTGCTGGATAGAACTAACACTTGCTAAGAGTTGGATTCTTCAAGGTAAAGGTTGTCCTCCTTAACTTGTCTTAAATTATACCTTCCAATAGCTTGAACTCCCTAATATTCAAGAACCCTAATGATATTTAATGGTTGTTGTATGAAGTTAAGAGAGAGAAGAGAGAAAGCTCTAGAAATAATATTTTTTTGTCAAAGTAAAAATGGTTGGAAAAAGTTGATATCAATCCCTTTTAAAGGGTCCTTCTTTGGCCGACTTTCTCACTCATTTTGGGTCATAATTTTTCAAGTAGGTGATCCACTTACTTGGACTTTTCACTTGGGCCTTTTTGGACTTAAGAACATTGGGCCTTGGATGTCCATTTTCCTCTTATTCTTCTACTACAGTTGGGCCAAATTAATGCAAGTAGATGGTAGTGTACTTGGCCCAATAACATGGTCAAAATATTCTTAGTAGGTGATGCACCTACTTGGTCCTTTAGGCTGGTCAATAAGTCAAAGTAGGTGATGCATGTACTTGTCACCTACTAGCTTAGTTAAGTCAAGCAAGCACCTCAATATTTTATTCCACTTACACACCTTAGTAACTTTAACTTAACTTAAAACTTATATACACTATGTCACTTTAAAATTTAGACTCAAATACTACCTTATGATCTCAAGTTTAACTACTTCCATCGACGTCAACTTAATCAGGTCACATCAAATTCTATGCACAGTTCGCTTTAAACCTATTCTATTGTCACTAGTCGCATAGGAAACCGGTTTCATAACTATACCACAAGGCAAATTATAAGCATCATGTAAATAGACTAGTACACGTAGAATACGGGGTGTTACATCCTCCCCCCTTATGACATTCGTCCTCAAATGATAAGTGCCCCTGATAGTTCGATTAATTTTGGAATTTCCTATAGAGATTTGCGAGAGTTCCCATTGTAAATAGGACTATCCAAAATTCATAGACTAACCTAAAATACGTACAAACAAGACTAGCATGAAGTCTCAATAGATATGGTTCATGAAATAATAATATGACAAATTAAACCCCTTTCTTGACCATGTAATTCACTGAAGATACACAAATAGAGCTCATACAAATAAGGACTTCAATATACCTGAACACAAGACATGCAAATAACATATCAAATGAACAATTGCTAGTAGGATTTATGATCATATAAGGAGACCGCATGATCTCAGATCCTTGTGTTGATGTTTAGAATGAGGAGAGGTATTTAGGATCTCTATCATCTTCTATTCCCAAGTATCTTATGTTATATTTTATTCCTTCCACAATACTTCAATGGAGGTTAAACCTGTTGATCTTAGCTTCCGTGCCTTCACAATCAAGAATAACTATAGTATCTCCCAATTTTTTTGTAAATGGAACGGACACATAAAATCATAGGCCTAACCTATCAGGGCACTACTTTCCCTTCTCTTTTATCTCATATTGCTTTACAGAGGTGAGTCTTCTAAAAAAGCATAGCTATAAATATAAACTCTAAAGTTTTATGTCGCACCTTGGAATAAGGCATTATGTTAAGTTATTTATCTATGGTTATGATAAAATTTACATATATTCCCAACCTTTTCTGGTCATAATCATCATTGCATCATGATACAATGAAACATTTTCCCAAAAGTTTCAAAACTCAAGTCAATAAGCACAGAGGGGCATAGAATACGGATAAATAAGTCACATTGAGTATGACACATAGGCAGACTAGCACAAAAGGGAGCACATAATATAAGGGCATTAAGCTATAGAAATATGTGGTGTAAGCTCGCATATGAACTATAGGGTAGTGTGTGAGCGAATGAGCTATAAGGCATGTAGGAATGGTCCATGGATTTTTTGTGATCTCGAATTTCAAAAAAATGGCTGAATTTTTTCATGGACGTCCGTTAAGACATTAGTAATGGAGCCAGTTTTTCCCCACGGGCAAACGGCCGCATTTTCAAGTTGAAATGAACCCAAAGAAGGTAAACCTAGATTTTACCGATTTTTGTGTGCTATAGTCCATGGATTTTTTGTGATCTTGAATTCAAAAAAAAAATGGAAGAAATTTTTAGTGGACATCCGCTAAGAATTTAGTAATCGAGTCACTTCATCCCCAGGGGCAAACAGACACATTTTCAAGTTCAAACAAGCCCCAAAGCATGTAAACCCAAATTTTGCAGATTTTCATGTGCTATATTCGATGGATTTTTGTGTTCCTGAATTCCAAAAAAAATGGCCAAAATTTTTCATGGACGTCCGTTAAGACCTTAGTAATGGATCCAGTTAGTCCGCAGGGGCAAACAATCGCATTTTCAAGTTTAAACGAGCCCCAAAGCATCTAAACCCAAATTTTGCGGATTTTTTTGTGCTATTGTCCGTGGATTTTTTGAAATCCCAAATTCGAAAAAAAATGGTCCAATTTTTTTATGCACGTCTGTTAAGACCCTAGTAATGGAGCCAGTTTTTAACAAGGGTAAAACGACTGCATTTTCAAGTTCAAACGAGCCCCAAAGTAGTACTACCCATATTTTACCGATTTTCGTGTGCTGTAGTCAATGGATTTTTTGTGATCTCAAATTCCAAAAAAATGGATGAATTTTTTCATGAACGTCCGTTAAGACCATAGTCATGGAGTTAGTTCATCCCCAGAGGCAAACTGTTGCATTTTCAAGTTCAAACGATCCCCAAAGCAGGTAGACCCTGATTTTACCAATTTTCGTGTGCTATAGTCCTTGGATTTTTTGTGATCCCGAATTCCATAACAAAAATGGCCAAAATATTTCATGGACTTTCGTTTAAGATTTTTGTAATGGTGGCAGCACGTCCCCAGGGACAAACGACCGCATTTTAAAGTCCAAACGAACCCCAAAGCAGGTAAACCCAGATTTTGTCTACTTTCATGTGCTATAGTACATGGATTTTTTGTGATCCTGAATTCTAAAAAAAATGGCCAAATTTTTTCATGGACATTCGTTATGACCTTAGTAATTGAGTCATTTTATCCATAGGGGAAAACACCGCATTTTTAGGTTCAAATGAGCCTCAAAGCATGTAAACCCAAATTTTGCCAATTTTCGTGTGCTATAGTTGATGTAATTCTCACAAGAAGAATCACAATCGATGTGGAAACAAAAGAAAAGATAGAAGAAAAGACACAAGAAGAGAAACAATTGGTAACTAACGGATGTACTAAATCGTAAAACCTCCAATTACAATCCCTAAACAAGCACCTAATCAAGATATATAGATCGACACACAAAGAGGAAACAAAAAGCAATCAAAGGGTATATTAAACCCAATGACCTCAATTCGTTAATCCTACAATAGCACCTACCTCTTACGAAGACCTCAAGGGAATCGAGATCCCAAGCAACCCTCATTTCTAAACAGTGTTCAACAAAAGCTTACGAAATGGGCCCAAAAGTGACCCGAAATGGCCAATGGGTGAGCTAAGTCGGGCTCGCTCAATCCTCTTGGCGAGCTGTCGATCAGTTAGCGATCTGAGCTTCACCTTGGCTCCCTTCCTTGATGGCTACTGTAACGTTCGGCGGTCTTGGGGTCCATTGGGCGATGCGCCGAATGCTCTCCATGCTCGCCGAATAAGCAGCCTGGCTCTGTATTTCCTTGGGCTATTAGGCGATCTGGTGGTCACCGCCCAAGCAATTGGGCGATGCGCCAAGTGGACATGCTCGCCCAAAGTGGCAGTTTTTGAAACTGTCTTTCCTCCATGCTCCAAGCTATCATCCACATAGGGTGCTGCCCAGCTGGGAGCTCTTCCAAAGCGCATTTCTCAAGCCCACGAACCTCCATCCTTGAGAATGATCCATCAATATGCTGAAGTTCGTGAATGGATGATTTGGAGGCTATCCATTTTACATCAATAGTCCATGTATTTTTTGTGATCCCAAATTCCAAAAAAATGGCAAAAAAATTTCATGGACGTCTGTTAAGACCTTAGTAATGGAGCCAGTTCGTTCCCAGGGGCACACGACCGCATTTTCAAGTTCAAAAGATCCCCAAAGCAGCTAAACCCAGATTTTGCCAATTTTTGTGTGCTATAGTCATTGGATTTTTTGTGAAACCCAATTCCAAAAAAAGATGGTCGAAATTTTTCATGGATGTGACGTTAAGACCTTAGTAATGGAGCGGGTTCGTCTTCAAGGGCAAACGACCGCATTTTCAATTTCAAACGAGCCACAAAGCAGGTAAACCTAGATTTCGCCGATTTTCATATGTTATACTCCATGGATTTTTTGTGATCCCGAATTCCAAAACAAAATGGCCAATTTTTTTTATGGACGTTCGTTATGACCTTAGTAATGGAGCCAGTTCGTCCCCAAGCATAAGTAGCTAAATCCACAACTAGGGTTGTGGGAACCATAAGGAATTAACAATGAATAAATAAGTTATTCTTGAATAGTTGATGCATGCATTGATAATTCTTTCGCTTAGAAGTCTTTTTAACGAGGTCCTTAGAACTCACCTTGTTGCTACTTACCGGACAAAGGAGGTAGTTAATAAAAAAAGAATTATCAACAGAGATTTAGTGTGATACTATCTAATAGTCTAATGTCAATTGGTGCGAGGGTGAAAACTAAGCCATACATTGATGTGATGTCTAATCTGAGGTAAAGGTAAGGGTTAGTAAATTATACACACGTAGACGGACCAAGGTGCGGAATGAAATTCCCAATTTGGAGAACCAATCATGTAGGGATACATATCTTATCAACTTTGCATGTAAAACACTAGGAAATGATTACTATTATTAGGATTACCGTGTTAAGAGCTTATGGAGAACACATACACTCTAGTTTCTCTCTCTTATTGATAACTCAAGGTTTGAATCTTTCTCACTTGTTACTTAAACAACAATAGGTTATATGCTTACAACCCCCCATTTAATTACTTGTCTCGAAAATAGTTTGACTAAACAAATATAATCGTAAGTTAAGTTTTAGTCCGAACCATATTCCTCGTGGGATCGACCCAGCCTCCAAGTTGGGTTCTTTACTTGATAACGATTGCTTATACTTTTTTATGAAAGTGTAATTTAATTGTATCTGTACTTAGTAACAATCTCTTATTTCCATAATAATGAACTAATAAATGTTAAGTACTCCATGGGAATAATGCTAAGCACCGAGTTGATATTGATATGAGATGGAAGCTCTCACGTGTGTTGAGGCGGGGTTTCTAGAAGCAATCTCTTGAGATGGATTCCCTCACATGAGTTGAGGTGGGGTATCTAGTAACAATCTCCTTATCCCATAACTATATGCCCACATAGGTTAATAGCTAGTGGATCCACCTAAGCTAAATGTTAATGGTCCTACCTTAGGCAAGTAGGAATCCCTTATTTGGTGTGGGTAACACCAGGATTCAATGATTTGATCATATGGTCTATGTCGGTTAAGCACCCCCACAATGATTGATAATGAACTATGGCTTCTCAAGAATGCACTACTTAGTGTGGGTGGGGGTATGGGCCTTCATCCATGCATTGCACAAGTAGGCTTTGAGAGTATATATGGTGTGTTCCTCGATGTATAATGACTAATGAAATGATGAATGCTTAACTTAGATTGTTGTTATGAGTTGTTATCTTTGACATGACTTATAGTATATGTGAGGTACCATGATTCTTATATGATTAGTGTTGGTTTAAACTAGCTCGGAAGGTGATGTGTTGCCTTGCACGTTTCAGCATGTGTACTGCAAGCTAACTTCAACGGGAGTATTTAAAGAGACAGTAAGGTGGTAATTGAGCTTAAAGTTGAAAGTTAAGTGCTAAGTTAAAGCAAAAGGGATTAATATTTAGAAAATTGATTAAAATAAGTGAGATGCTTACTTGACTTAACTAAGCTAGCAGGTGACAAGTAGGTGGATCACCTACTTTGACTTATTGACCAGTCAAAGGACCAAGTATGTGCATCACCTACTTGAGCTATATGTATCTAGTTTAAAAGGTCAAGGTTTATGGATTAGATTTGGGATAGGCTAATGAACTCACTTGAGGCCCAAACTAAGTTAAAAAAAGAAAGGAAAATGAGATTTAGCCCAGCAGCCAAATCTGTCAAGGCCCAATATATAAGCTCAAGTGAAAGCAAGTAGGTGCATCACCTAGTTTGACCTTTTGAGCTGCTTGATGTACATAAGCAGGTGCACCACCTACTTGACCAATTAGTGGCTGAAAATGAAGCATTCTAGAGGATATTCTTAAAGGTGAAGAAAGCTCAATATAAAGACATATTGGTTGCTATTCTCACTCATTTTAACACACATTATTGAGGATCAACTCCAGCTCTCTCTATCTTTTCTCTTAAGTATTAAAACAACAACCTTAAAGTTCTTCTAGGGTTCTTGAAGAAACCCTCATCTCTGCAAGACAAGGTAAGTGAAAACACTTATGGATTTAGCTTAATTATCCCATGGATGATTAGGAAAATATGTTATTCATGCTCAAGTTTAAGTATAAAGGCATAATATTTCCAGAAACTACTGCTCACTTCCTTGGTTATTAAGATACTTTTCTCTTCTTCTTTGGTTTAAGTGTGAAGGGAAGTTGAAGTTCTAGAGGAATTCAAGTTATAAGG
>JAJOOO010023098.1:0-11801 GCA_029582685.1 Solanum piurae | reverse complement strand
AAGTGGGGGATATTGTAACACCCCTCAAAATGAAATAGGATAAAGTAGAGCCTCACATGGGTTTTATGCATTAATAACTTGTTAAAATAATGAAGAATAGCCTTTTAAGTCAGTTTTAAAGAGTTTGGAAGTCAAACGTCAAGGGAGGACCAAGACGTTCGAAAACTAGTCGTTTACGTGTTGGTGTGTTCTAGCATGTTGTTCATGTTTTGATGTGTTGTTTGGAGTCTAAAATCAGTGGAGGTGACCCTAGTGTCTTAATAAATGTTTATAGGGTCAGAACGTTCGAATACAACGCCCCGGGGCCACCCTAAGGGACCCCGAGGAGGACCCCAACCTTGGCCAGGCAAGCTGCAAAGGCAGCTTGTTGTTGTGCTTGGAGGGAGCATGTCCGCGTCGCGGACTAGCTCCACCAAGTTCCAAAAGTTTGGTCCGCGTCGTGGACATGTCGCGGACATGTCACAGACTCTACTGTCTCGAAATTTAATTTTTAGAAAATTGAGGGAACACCTCCGCGTCGCGAACTTGATCCCCGATGAAATCTACAAAAATAAAACTCAAGTTTGACTTGCTTAAAAGGTCCAACTAAGTGAAGGGTACTTTGGGTACTTTGGAGAATTATTATAAGCGGTTATTCTACCCCAAAACCTAGAATTAGACCCCATTCTTCAAATTAACCCTTCCCTCTCAAAAGTAGATTCTCTCAAAAACTCCATTGAAGACCTTGATGAAGCTCAAGCTACAAGATGGATTTTCAACTGATTTCTTCTTCAATTTCATGGTTCTTCAATAATTAAGGTATGGTAACTCTTGATTCTTGAATAACCTATCATTCAAGGAGTTCTATCAAAGATTTTCAAAAGTGATTCAAAGACCAAAATTCCCAAATTTCAATCTAAACATGGGTGCTTTGTCAAACAATTTTACAAATTATTCTATTGATGAATTGATGTGGAATTAAGGTTTTTAAGACAATTTTCAGAGGAATTCCTGAAGAACCCATGATCCCCAAATTCTTAAAAATTGGCCTATGATATGGGTTTTTGTGAATATGATTTCTATTGGTGAGATTATGTTTAGATTAAGTTGTGTTGATGTTTCCTATGATTATCTATACTTATTCATGTTGAATTGTTGGTATATTGATGAATTGAGAATTATGGCCTTATGGGCAAAATTATAGGTTGATCCCTTTGTTTATAAAATTGTACTTAGATTATGTTTATGTTATTGAATTATATTGTTGATTCCTATTTCCACCTATGTCAATTGAGTATGATTTTTGGAGGATTGATCCATGGTGATCATGGCTTGGAGAATTGGTAAGTTGACCTAACTTCTAGTCTATAGTGTGGGAATTGATGTTGTGTTGTTTGACCCACTTATGGTGGCGGTGTTTACTTCTTGTCTATCTATGAATGTTGATATCATGGCCTTGAAGGCAATAGATGTGAAGTAAATTGATGAGTATGATGCATATGTTTATGTAGTTGTGCTATGAAGGTTATGTATGAAATCCTCAATGCTAGCATGATTTTTAAAGTATGTTGATGATGAGGAGTATAATGTGAATGATAATATTAGGGATAAGGTGTGGTCCACATAATTCATTATGTTAATTACTATTGTGGTATGACCCTTACCTATATGACACCTAAATGAATGTGTCATCATATACATGTTAGGAGTACCTATTCAATGTTCAATGTGTCAATGCATCTTATGATGAACTGTGGGTGTGTGTTCTAGAGTCCCTAAAGGCTTTCTATGTGAATTGCTCATGATTTGGGGACATTGTAAATGTGTTATGATCCCTTAAAGGGAAGTGCACTCAATATCAATGTTGTTGCTATTATGTCACTATGAGGACCGATATGTAGACACACACTCTACATGTATAGCTATGAATATGATGTGTTATGGTGTCTATTGAAAGGTTATATTTTATATGCACCCATACATATTATTATCCATGCAAAGTGTATGATTAGAAAGGTATGAATATGTATTGTATGAAGGTATTTATGTGAAAGTATTTCTCACATATGTACACACACATGAATGAATGAATAAGGTTTATGATAATCTAGTGAAAGTGAGTATCTTGAAAGGTTTCTTCAATTGCACTCTAAACTAGACTATGTTATGAATATGGTAATACTATGTGAAAGATCATTCTCACATAATGTAGGTTCTATGATGAAAGGTCATTCTCATTTTAGAAACCTTTGAGCTATACGAAATGAGGGATTAAGTCCCTCAAGCCTATTTTATGAACTAGTGTTAAATAAGGGCTTAAAGATGTTTAAAAGCGGAGTTGGAGCTTAGCACCCAGTGAACATGAAAAAATGAGAGTGGGGCCTTCACGTTTACCAAGTCCGGCTTCCCACAAGAGGACCTTCACGTTTAGCAAGTCCGGGTTCCCAACATAGATGTTGTCTCGTGAGATGGAAACCTCCACGTCTAGTAAGTCAAGGTTTCTAGTAGTGATCTCCTCGTTCCATAACTACGTGCCCCCGCAGGTCTTAGCTTAGTGGATCCACTAGCTAGCTATTTTGTATGTAGATCCTACCTTGGCAAGTAGTACCCTCTCTTTTCGGTGAGGGAGTAGAACACCGGATTCCATGTGGCTCACATGGTCTCTGTCGGTTATGGCAATATCTCCCGAAAGTTAAGAATTGAACTAAGATAAGAATATGAACTCTAGTCATGATTTCTTGAAGAGTTACTTAGTGTAGGTAGAAATATGGACCCTACTTATGCATTGCACAAGTGGAATTTAAGGGAGGTTATCATTAGGCTCTTTATGTAATGAAGACTATGGTTTATGTATGTTATTATGAAAGCATGTTAAGGTTGACTTTACTTATGTCAAGACATGAAGTATGATTATGCATGTGAATTACACTTATGACTTCTTAATGTTTTTTCTTAGTATAAGTGGGGGTATGGGACTCCCGTGTACATTGCACAAGTAAGCTTGTGAAGGGGTTGTGAGGGTGGTTTACCTATGATATGAACTAAATAGGTTATAAATAATGATGTAGTAAATGAATGAGTCCTTATGTGATGTTATGAAGTATGTTGGTCTTATGTCTAAATGAAGATTTTAAGATTTGTTGAAAATGATGTGCCTAGTCTATGGTGGCTTCCTAGGAACACTTGGTGTGAGTAGTATTATGGGATGCTACTGGCATATTGCACTAGTGTGACTTGGGGGTTGTCTTAGGTGATGGTTCCTATGTGAACACTATATCTTATGGTATTCTTATGACTCTATGAATATATGTGGTTGGATTGATGAAGGCTATATATAAGTTGACCTTTGGTAACCTTAAGGTGATACATTGCACCAAGTATTCCCTAAGGGTTGCTTGAGTAAAGGAGTTAAGATAAAGAGGAAGGTAATGTATGGTATGCATTTAATGTGCCTAAAATGTTATAAGTGACTCTATGTGCTATTATGAATGGTTTTCATGTGTATGATGATGTATGAGGTTTATATTATGCAGCGAGTTAAAAGGAAAATCGTGGAATGAAACGGCGACATCGATCTGGCTCACCTAAATTCACAGTGGATAGGATAAGAATAAAATAAGAAATAAGGCGAGACGATGTTTGATCGGCGAGTCGCCGAATGGTCGGCGAAACCCGACTTTCCTCACCGATTAGTCCCAAAGAACCGCACATCAGACTTGTATAAATTGATATTTTCAAGAGAGAGAAAGTATTTAGAAACGGGAGGAACAAACGATTGAGCGCCGAAACACCACCATTGTAGATTTCAAGTGATTTTTAGCATGGTTTTCCATTTGAGTTTTGTAATAGAGAAGATTTTAGTATATTTTAACTTTTGAATTTCATTTACCTAGCTATGGAAAACGTGGAAGGTATTGAATTTCATCTTTTTACCATGGTTGGCTAAAACCCTAACGTTGGGGGTTTGGAATGTGACCAATTGTTGCCTTTGACTAAGTGGGTGTCATCAATTAGGGAATCGTGGTGTTAATTTGAAGTGGGTCTGAATTATTATCGCGGTTTAAAGTCATTATTCCATGCTTACTGCAATATAGTTGTGAGTTTTGTGCTTGCTCAAGAGAGAAGGATAAAACCAACGTGATAATTTGGTATCCTTAGTAGTGGGTCATTGCGGTTTCAGCTTGAGAAAGTGAAACTCAAGATTCAACCTTTGTGTCTAGCTCGAGAGAGTAGACTTGATGAGAAAGTAGGTTGGGCGTCTTATGGCTAATGTTGAAGTTCGAGAGAATTCATCAAAAATGAGGTAATTGTTCAAGAGAAAATTGCTTTACTTATAGCCTATTCTACCCACAACAAATAGACATTGTTGATAATGAAGTTCACCCATTAAATTGAATGCAATAATTGGCCACCCATCAAAAATCGTCATTTGATTGTTTCGGTTTGAGTGTTGAAGTGGGTTAGTAACTACCTCCTGGAATTCGAATCCTAATCTCTTGCGTGTGGTGCTTGTTCAGCTAAAAGGGTCACTGTTATACTTTCTTATTTGAATTCAAAAGAAAGCTACTCTCTGTGGGATTGACCCCAACTCATGTAGTTGTGTAATGCCCCGAAAATTAGTAGACTAAACTAGAGTCAAGAGTTAGGATTCTAGATTGTGATGTTGAGAATTTGAGTCGTAGTTGAGACTTTGCGTGCTTAGAATGAGGAGTTTAGTGGATGAACGTCAAGGTATGTATTAGACCTAGTAGCCTAGGTGACCTTATAGAGTTTGGTTGAGCTTGGGAAGGGCAAGTACCCACACAAAAGGGAAAATCGAAGCCAAAGGGCCAAGGCTGCCCAACCTTGGCAAGCTATTGCCTAAGGGTTCATGACCAGTCCTGTAGACCACGGTCCATGAAGGATTCTGTGGAGTTGCCTTAGACACTTGGGAGTCAAGGCCTTGAGGGCAAGACACTGCCCTAAGTTCACGAGGCACTTCACGAGTCGTTGGCTTGACCACGGCCCGTCAAAGTGCCCGTGAAGGTGCCTTAGTGTTTTAGGGAGTTTTAGGATCTTGGAAAGTCAGGGGAGCCACTAGTTAAGGGACCACGGGCACTACCAACCACCACGGGCGGTGGTACCCCTGACGGACCGTCCAAGTGGATGTGGTGCCTGGGACGGGTCTACCAAGTGAGGATTTGGGTAAAATCCTATTCGACTAGTTTTAAGTCGGGGTCGTTTTAAATGAGTTTTATCCACCTATTTAGAGTATTTTTAGTCTTTAACCGCCATTTCTAAGTCACTTTACACTAGACCTAAATCAAAACCCCAAAATCCTCTCCACTCAAATAATTCTCTCTCTAGAAAACCTAAGAAGAAGAAGAGGAAGAAGGAGAAGAAGAGAAGGAGGTTAGGTTGAATCTTACCATTGAATCAAGCTTAGTAGGGATTTGAATTAAGGTATGTTTAGCTTTTCATCTATGGTTTCTTCCACCCATAGAGTCTCCTAAGATTTCCTCTAATTTGTGAAGAAGAACCCCAATCAAAGCAAGGGTTATTAACAATGTGTGGATGTAGTTGGGTATGATTCCAAAGTGTTGGATAATACTTGTTTATGGATAATTTTGCACTAAATTGTGATATTATGATGAAATTATGTGTTTTCAATGTTTAACCCTAGTTTTCTTGACGAGTTGCATGGTTTGTGGGTTGATGCCATTAAAGGGAAAATTGAAGGTTCATGAGTGACCTTCTTGTAAAAATGCCATGAGTAGTAATTGTTCAAGGTTAGGAACACATAATCATTAATTTAAATTAGCCTAATCTAATATGATTTATCTTAAATTGTAAAGTTGGAATTGAACCTTTAAGATGAATTATGGTTATAATCACCTAGTAATGAGGAATGTGATGAAAATTTCTTAAGAAGAATCCTTTTTATTTAATGTCTTGTAATCTAGATATGAATAAGGATAGAATGAAGTAAGGCTTTGATATGAAGGCTTGTAGTCATGAATATTGAATCACTAGCATTTGAGAGTAGGGTTAGTGTGATGAAGAGAATCTAATGGGTGGGTTTATGGTGAAAGGCCTATACTCACCTAGTCTACTTTATAAATTATTGAAAGTATGAAGTGATGGAATCACTTGAGAATGGGTGGATTGTCAAGGTCATCCATCCATGAGATATGAATGTTAAGCAAGGCTTAACAAGTAAACCTTGTGGTGTATGCTTGGCTCCAAGTGGATATTGACAAAGAGAAGGAGTGTCACACAAGAAAGGGTCCGGGCGCCAAGTAGAAAGGAGAACCACACCTAGTTGACGTGAGGACTATCCAAGTACAAGGGGGAACTTTTACATAGTAGAGTGTGAGTTTTCCCATATTTAGGTCTCATGAGATAGGATCCTTCACATAGTTGAGTCAAGGTTCCTAGTACCAATCTCCATGTCTAATGAACTAAGACATGCTTGAGAAGCTTCTCATAGTGTTCAAAGCATAATGAACTAAGACATGCTTGAGAAACATTTCATAGTATTCAAAGGATAATGACCTAAGACTTACTTAATGAAGTAACTCATAGTGTTCTAGGGTGTAGATGGACTTAAACTTGTTTAAGATAGCATCTCATAGGGTCCATGTAAAGAAGGAACTTAGACAAACTTTATAGAGTATCTCATAGGGTTCCAAGTATAGTGGTGTGGGACACTATTAAGTAGGTATCTCCTAGAATCCATGCTAGTAATGAACTTAGACATCCTAAATGTTGTATCTCTGGTGTTCAAGTTATAAGAGAACTAAGATGTGCTTAAGGGAGTACCTCATAGTATTCTAAAGATATAGAGAGGAACTAGGTTCCAAACCAAGAAGTATTAGTAAGAGGACCTAGAAGTAATACTTAGCATGATTAGTATTATGGGATGCTATGATTGCATTGTACCAGTATGCCTTAGGGTGACCAAAGGGAATGAGTTGAGATAGGATTGTGCCATAGTTGTCTTCCTTACTTTTGTGACTAAAGGTGAGAGACTCCCTAAGTTATGAGAAATTTAGTAAATAATGAGACCAAAGTAGGGTGAATATGACTAAGATGGATTCAAAGTTATGCTTATTGTGAAGGGTATTATGGGATGCTTTTCATGCATTGCACAAGTGTGCTTTGAGGTTGCCTAGAGGTATGGTACCCTTATGGTAGAGAAGCCTAGATGATTAAACCATGTATATAGACCATGATTAGGATGACCAAGAAGGGATTCATGGCTTGGGTATTTATATGGGATGCTATTCTTGCTTTGCACTTGTATGTTTCCTTTATGTCTTTTCTTATGTTTTATACTTTATGTAGGCTGCGTCCCAAGACTTTTATTCATGTTATTCATAGATGGTTTGAGAAAAAGAGGTTAGAAATACTTCCGTTTTTATGAAATGTTTTTGGTATTGTGCTTTAAAGAAAGTTTTAAATTCTCTGTACTTTTCTATGATCTTATGATATGATAATGCTAAGGGCTTGTATGCGACCCCTTCAGGGTCAAGTACATCGTGTTACGACTAGGGGGTGCTCTCGGGTCGTGACAAACTTGTTATCAAAGCATAAGGTTTTGGAAAAAATTTAGAATGTCTCAAACCACGTCTAGCAGAGTCTTATTCATTGGTGTGAATCGCGACACATCTATGGATAGGAGTCTATGGGATGCTTAGGAAAAATGTCACTTCTTCATTCTCCAAGTCGTGCGATAGATCTATAATCTCTCTCTCTTATCCCTTATCCGATGGTCTTTACGATGTGACTATTAGAAGGGTTATGCTACAAGGACTGAGGGAGATAGGTTGGTTGAGGTGCCAATTATGGCTATGTGACTTGATAGAGTTGAGATGATGGATTGTGATGTTGTCTTTAGTATGAATGGGTTGCTTTATGGTTATGTGTGTTGCTGGTAGAAGGTCATGATGAGTTTTGAGAAATTTTGATACATTGGTGGAATAGGGTGTTTAAGTAATGCCTAGATGGGTTAAGTGAGTAGACTCCTTTAGGAAGAGTAGAAATGTAATTTACCATCGTTTAGAAATATTTGTGTGATGATGTGAAAGTGTTGTGATGCCTAAAAGAGTTTGTATAGGCTTGCTCCAAAGGGGGAGATGATGTTCTTAGGTAGCAAGGTCGTTGAGTATCCTTGATGTTCATGAAATAGGGATTTATAGAAACTTTCACCTTAAGAGATGTTGTGGGTATGATAGATTGCCCGGTTCTTAAGTCTAAGAAAAGAGAGGGTAAGCAAGTTTCCTCTAGTAGTGAGGATGTTGAGCCTCAAATGAGGATTAGGTTTATGCTCTCTAATCTAGAGAAGATCAATAGTGATCTCCTCATGTCCCTTCCGATATGTGCTTCCTTCATGTTTTAGAAAGTTTCCAGATTTCTTGTCTTTTATGACTTGCTATGTTGGACTTGATGTTGTCCTTTCTATGAGTGATGTTTAGAAAAGCATGTGTGGGCTCACTCCTTAGGGGGAGATAATGTGCCTATTCCATAATGTCATTACATGATTTCTTTTTAGGTATGTTTATGAAGGTGTAGGCCTTGTTAAAATTGATCAAATGGCATTGGGTTACCTCTTGTTGTAGCATCTTTGAGTCGATGTGCATTTTAGGGTCCATGAGTTTTATGTTGAGCATGTTGTAGCTAGGAGATGCTAGTTCCTCCTTGGAAATGAGTAAGTATGTCTCTTTCATGCATTTTGTGTTGGTAAAAGTAGTTCCTACTTCATTGAGTTGCATTAGGTATGATTAGCTTGGAATTGAAGTTTCCTTGGTTGGTTCTGAGAATGTAGGTGTAGTGCATGCAAGATAGGCTGCTAGTGTAGAGTCATTTTGTTTAAGAAGTGTTTAGAAAGGTCATTCGAGGATAAATGTTCCCAAGGGGGAGATATTGTAATGCACCGGAAATTAGTAGACTAAACTAGAGCCAAGAGCTAGGGTTCTAGAGTGTGATGTTGAGAATTTGAGTCGTAGTTGAGACTTTGCGTGCTTAGAATGAGGAGTTTAGTGGATGAATGTCAGGGTATGTATTATACCTATTAGCCTAGATGAACTTAGACAGTTTGGTTGATCTTGTGAAGGGCAAGTACCAAGGCAAAAGGGAAAGCCTAAGACAAAAGGCCAAGGCAGCCCGACCTTGGGAAGCTACTGCCTAAGGGTTCACGACCACTTTCACGACCAGTGGTGTGGACCACAGTCCGTGAAGGGGTCCGTGGAGATGCTTTAGACACTTGGGAGTCAAGGCCTTGAGTCCAAGACACTGCCCCAATTTCACGAGGCACTTCACGAGCCGTTGGCTTGACCACGGCCCGTCAAAGTGCCCTTGAAGGTGCCTTAGTATTTTAGGGAGTTTTACGGTCTTGGAAAGTTAGGGGATACACTGGTCAAGGGACCATGGGCACCACCATGGTCCATGGTACCCTTGACCGATCGTCCAAGTGGCGGTGGTGCCTGGGAGGGGCTGCCAAGTGAGGGACATTTGGGTAAAATCTCATTCGACTAGTTTTAAGTGGGGGTCATTTTATGTGTGTCTTATTCACCTATTTAAAGTATTTTAAGTCTTTAACCCCCAATTATAAGTCACTTTACACTAGACATAAATCAAAATCCCAAAATTTTCTCCACTCAAATAATTTTCTCTCTAGAAAATCTAAAAAGAAGAATAGGAAGAAGGAGAAGAAGAGAAGGAGGCTAGGTCGAATCTCACCATTGAAGCAATCTTAGTAGGGATTTGAATTAAGGTATGTTTATATTTTCATATATGGGTTCTTTCACCCAGAGAGTCCGCTATGATTTCCTCTAATTTGTGAAGAAGAGCTCCAATCTAAGCTAGGGTTATTTCCAATGTGTGGATGTAGTTGGGTAAGACTCAAAAGTGTTGGATAATACTTGTTTATGGATAATTTTGCATTAAATTGTGATATTATGATGAAATTATGTGGTTTTAATGTTTAACCCTAGTTTTCTTGATGAGTTGCATGATTTGTGGGTTGATGCCATTAAAGGGCAAATTGAAGGTTCATGAGTGACCTTCTTCTAACAATGTCATGAGTAGTAATTTGTAACACCCCTCAAAATGAAGTAGGATAAAGTAGAGCCTCACATCGGTTTTTATGCATTAATAACTTGTTAAAATAATGAATAATAGCCTTGTAAGTAAGTTTTAAAGAGTTTGGAAGTCAAACGTCAAGGGACGACCAAGACGTTCGGAAACTAGTTTTTTAAGTGTTGGTTTGTTCTAGTATGTTGTTCATGTTTGTATGTGTTGTTTGGAGTCTAAAATCAGTGGAGGTGACCCTAGTGTCTTAATAAATGTCTTCAGGGTCAAAACGTTTGATTACGACGCCCAGGGACCACCCTAATGGTCCCCGGGAGGACCCCAACCCTTGGCCAAGCAAGCTGCCAAGGCAGCTTGCAAGTTGTGCTTGGAGGGAGTGGCTCCGCGTCGCGGACCTTCTCCACCAAGGGCCAAAAAGTGTCTCCGCGAAGCGGAGACACAGCGGACTCTACTGTCTCGGAATTTAATTTCTAGAAACTTGCGGGAACACCTCCGCATCACGAACTTGTTTCCCGACGAAATCTGCGAAAATACAACTCAAGTTTGACTTGTTTAAATGGTCCAACTAAGTGAGGGGTACTTTGGGTACTTTGGATACTTTGGGGAATTATTACAAACGGTTATTATACCTATTTTAGGGTATTTTAAGTTGGTTAAAAACACCATAACCTAGAATTAAACCCCATTCTTCAATTGACCCTTCCCTCCCTAAAATAGATTCTCTCAAAACTCCATTGAAGACCCTGATGAAGCTCAAACTAGAAGATGGGTTTTCAACTGATTTCTTCTTCAATTTCATGGGTCTTCAATAATTAAGGTATGGTAACTCTTGATTCTTGAATAACCTTTCATTCAAGGAGTTCTATCAAAGCTTTTCAAAAATGATTCAAAGACCAAAATTCCCAATTTTCAATCTAACCATGGGTCCTTTGTCAAACGATTTTCTAAATCATTCTATTGATGAATTGATGTGGAAATAAGGTTTTTAAGTTAATTTTTAAAGGAATTCTTGAAGAACCCATGATCCCCTAATTCTCTAAAATTGGCCTATAATGTGGGTCTTTGTGAATATGATTTCTATTGGTGAAATTATATTTAGATTAGATTGGATTTATGTTTCCTATGCTTATCTATACTTATTCATGTTGAATTGTTGGTATATTGATGAGTTGAGAATTATGGCCTTATGGAAAAAGTTATGGGTTGATCCCTTAGTTTATAGAATTGTACTTAGATTATGTTTATGTTGGTGAATTACATTGTTGATTCTTATTGCTATCTATGTCAATTGATTATGAATTGTGGAGGATTGATCCATGGTGATCATGGCTTGGAGAATTAGTAAGTTAACCTAACTTCTTGTTTATAGTATGAGAATTGATGTCGTACGGTTTGATCCACTTATGGTGGAGGTGTTCACTTATTGTCTATCTATGCAAGTTGAGATCATGGCCGTGAAGGCAATAGATGTGAAGTGAATTAATGATTATGATGCATATATTTATGAAGTTGTGCTATGAAGGTTATGTATGAAATCCTCAATGCTAGCATGATGTTTAAAGTATGTTGATGATGAGGAGTATAATGTGAATGATAATGTTAGGTATAAGGTGTGGTCTACATGATTGATTATGTTAAGTACTATTGTGGAATGACCCCTACCTATATGACCCCTATATGAATGTGTTATCATATACATGTTAGGAGTACCTATTCAATGTTGAATGTGTCCTTGTCTCCTATGATGAAGT
>JAJOOO010023097.1:0-16147 GCA_029582685.1 Solanum piurae | reverse complement strand
CTCTAAACTGACTAGAAATGTTGGGACATGCCCCAACTAGGTCTAGCAAAACTGAAACTAAAGACTAAAAGCGATAAAGATAAACATGTCACTAGTCCACAAAGAATAAGGACTCACCACTGATGCTGCTGAACTGAAGATCGGGTATCGATCTAGGCATGATCTGGATGCTGAGAACCTGAACCTACATCACGAGAAGATGTAGCGCAGAGTATACGTCAGTACTTAAAAGGTACTGTGCATGTAGGATAGAATAAAGCTGAAATAACATCATAACTGAACAAGCAATAAAGCAAGAGCATAATCTAATCATGATATAAATACTGAATGCTGAGATAACTGAATGCAGTGACCAATTTATAACATACTGACTGAATACTGAATGAACTGTAAATGTGGGAGCTACTAATAGCCGACATAAAACCACATGAGCTAAATGTGGAGTCCGATATATACGCCCCATCGAGAGGACCCAATATACCCGGCCAAAGGTATAGAGGCATGGCTGGCGTGATCACTAAACTGATGTTGCCCACATAGGGGACTTACACCTACGTGGCTCGTAGTTCTGGAACTATATGGATACGTTGAACCCTAGTCCAACTCGGTATTATGCTACTCCCAATGAATTAAGTGATTAACACATTATGACTGAATTTCTGTAATACTAGATAGCTCAAAACTGAACATGCAAAACTGAGAATGCAACAATTAATCTGATAATGATGCATTCATAAACTGAGGCATGTATAAGTGAATACTGAAATATCCGACCTAGCATGTGTAATTCAAGAACTAAAGAAATACATAGCTAGGGTTCTGAAATTCATGCAATAAACTGAGCAATAACATGATAATTTGATTTGGATCATCTTAATAACTAATTCACGATGATCTGCTGTAATTCTAGAAACCCTAGGTTTATTCATAATAAGGGAATCAAGAAACTGACTGAATTTTAGGGACCTAATGGGTGAAAGGAACTCACTAGTGAAATCCCACATACATGGTGACGAATTCCACGGAGAAATCTTTTGATTTCGGGGCTGGAACTGATAGAACCTTGTTGCGTTCTTAAACTAGGGTTCTTGACCTTTTTCTCCTCTTAGCGTTCTAATTTTTCTAAGTTTGATTAATGATTTGACTTAGGTAAGTTCTAGTTATGTTTCTAGGCTTAAACTGACTAAAACCTCATAATTTAGGGTCTAAATGTATCTTAGGGGTTAAACGAATTAGGAAAAGACCAAAAGACCCCTGACTTAACTGCTGTCGGAGTGATCGATGGATTGGACTTATGGGCCGTCAATCAATCGACGGTCCGTCGATTGAGTCCGTCGGTCAAGTTTGCCCAACATGGCTTCACTAAAACGAGCATAACTTTTCACTCGGAGGTCGGATTTTAGCAAACTTGGTAGCGTTGGAAAAAAGATTCAATTACCTATCATATCATAGGTCATGGGACATATAATTCCTTTTGAGCTAAAAGTTATGACCATCTGAAGTTGACCCATCAACAATTTTCAGCTAACTGGCTTTTGACCCTTACCTACGGACCGATCGACGGTCCGTACTGGTTAACCGTCAATCAAGACTGAAGCTGGGCTTTGGGGCCATCGATCAACGGACACGAACCACGGTCCGTGACCTGACCTATAGACCGTAGGTCCGGCCGTGGGTCAACACTTGGCCGAATTTTTGGGCTGCGTTCTGGGGGAGGTTGCTGACACGAACCACAGACTTGCAGGATGGACCGTGCGTTCTCTTACGGTCCGTGGATGGTGCCCGTGGGTGCCACCTGCAACACCAAAAATTTGCAATTTGGTCTATTTCGGATACGGGGTGTTACATCTCCTACCTGTCGAGATTTCTATTTTTCCCTTGTAAGATAACTCACCCTTTACCTGGAATTCCTTCTCTTGAACTTTCTCATGGGACCTATTTAGCCTATCTTCATGAGCTAGAAAGGGACTCATTAATTCATCAAAAGAATAAGTAGATAGGTCCTTAGATTCCTCAATTACAGCAACAACATGCTCAAATTTGGTGGTTAAGCTTCTCAATATTTTAGACACAACAATTTGACTATCAATTTTTTCACCATAGGACCTCATCCTATTAACAATAGCAGATGTTCTAGACAAATAATCTTGCACAGATTCATTTTCATTCATAAACAATGTTTCAAAATAACGTCGGAGAGTTTGTAATTTGACAGCAATTACCTTGTCATCACCGAAGTACTCTTGTGTCAGGATATCCCATGCCTATTTGGAGGTCTCCTCTGTTGATATGTGAGGAAAAATATCATCATGAAGAGCTTGCTGGATCATGAAAAGAGCTTTTGAGTCTCTTTTTTGATGTTCTCTCAGTTGGTTTGCATTCCCTTCCGGAATTCCAGTCTCAACTACATCCCACAGTTCTTGAGACTTGAAAAGAGTCTTCATCTTAAGATTCCAAAACTGATAATTCTCCCCTCTGAAAATTGGAATCATAGGCTGCGACGATGCTGCTATACCGTTCCCCGCCATGGATATTTTCTGCTTTCTTCAAAAAAGATCTCACAATATTTCACTTTTTTTTTCTCTTACTTTACCAATCCCTGCTTGAGGAAAGGTTACATAACAGGAACAAAGTTATGTACTTGTTAACAACAACAGAATGTTAATCGAAAAAGAGTTTCTCTAAGTCCGACCTTGAATCATTAGGAAACTAATGATGAATTTCACAAACTAAATGTATTCTTGTATTTGGTTGTGCGTTTCCTTTTCTGGTAGTGTTTTTCGTACTTTTTAAAAAAAAAAAGAACTTTCATCTTTTTAAAAAGAAACATGGGACAATAGATTTTGAAAAAACATTCTAACTGTTCCCTCTCTTTTCCATTTTAAAATTGTTCCACCTTTTATTTAATTCAGATTATCTCTAATTTGATTTTCTTTTCATAAAACTAAATGGGTCGTGTCGGGTCGAAAATGATTCGGTTCGGGTCGGTTTACATGTGTGACCCATGAACCACAAAATCCAACATCTCCCACTTTATACATAGTGAACAAGACCAAGCATGTACGACATTAACAAGACAACCAATTCATACTACAAATTGTTCGTGCGACATGTGAGCATCAAGAGCTTTACCTATAAGGTTTTACAAGCTACGCAAAGGAATTCAATCACATGTGGAAAGAACTCTCTAGAAATATGAGGATACAATTACTCACAATACCCTAGACTTCATTTACTACTACAATAGTTATTTATTTGATCCCTCATCCTCTTAAAGAGGTAAACTCGAGTTCGTGTTTAACTTTATATACACAATTACACTCGACATCTATATAGTCAGTGTACTAGCCGGCTTGTGTATCCAAACTAGATTATTTTTAATTTGATCGCTTTCCTTTCTACTTGAATCGATCTGTTTCAAATCAACTGCTTTCCTAGACATGCACTGCATTGCCAAATTATTCATGGCTATTAGTAACATGCTAAAGTAGCAACACTGACTGAAACTTCAAGAAATAGTCAAAGGTCAATTTCAATAAAAGTTAAAGTAACTTTCAGGTTCTCACAGAATAAAGAAACAGGGATTCATTCTTTTATTAACCCATTAGTCGCTTAGCACACATGGTATGAAACACGTGCTACGATGTTCTCACCTTATATTGGTGTGTGTGTCTTTTTTCATTTAATCATTCAACATCGTACAGATCTTGGTCTAGACATTTTTAGATGTCTAATCTGAATTTCTCTCTTCAATGATCCTCAACCTCTATTTCTTGGAGAGACTCATATCTAGATTACAAAACAAGTTATAACACAGTGGTCAGACTTATCTCTTCACGCTTTCAACGTAAGAGGCGATTTCACGTGTGAGAGAGCCAATCTTGCAACTTGTTTGACACACTTTATCAATTAAATATACTATCACAAGCATATAAGATATGAACATAAATTCAATAGTATTATATATATGAGAGTTTTATAATAATCAAGTTATTTTACAATACATAAATATAATCATATCCTATGCAAACCTAGAGCCATAACATGTTTTTCAAACAAGTCTCAAGATATCGCCTTTGTAAACGGATCAACTATCATTTCATGAGTAGGAATGTATTGTAAATTTATTTCTTCACTTACCACTATGTCTCTCACAAAGTTATACTTGATGTCAATGTGTTTGGTCTTACTGTGATATTTAGGATCCTTCGTATATGCAATAGCCGCTTGACTATGACAATATAGAATCAAGGACCCTTAGAATCCTTTGCAATACTCAAATGCTTAAAGAATCTCTTTAACCAAACAACTTCTTGTACTGCAGACGCACAAGCCACAAATTCAGATTCCATGGTTGAAAGAGTTGTGCAAGTTTGCCTCTTACTTTTTCATGAAATAGCACCACCATTTAGTAAGAAATCATAACCGAATGTTGATTTTCTATCATTCCGGTCACTAGCCCAATCAACATCTGTATAACCTCTTATGAACAAATCAGATCCACTATAACAATGCGTATGATCCACAGTTCCCTTCAAGTATCAAAATATTCTCTTTACTACTTTCCAATGATCTCTTCCAGGATTGGATTGATACATGCTAACTAGACTCACATCATAATAAATGTCGAGGCAAGTACATATCATAACATACATCAAACTCCCGACAACACTAGAATAGGGAACTCGAGACATGTCTTCCTTTTTTTTCAGTCTTTGGACACATTTCAAGGCTTAAAGTTTCACCCCTAGCTACAGGAGTATCCATGGATTTGCAACTATTCATTCGAAAACATTCCAATATTTTCTTTATATAAGTTTCTTGAGATAAACTAAAAAAAATTCTTGGAACAATTTCTTTGGATCTTAACATTCAATATATAGTCTGCTTCACCCATATCTTTCATATCAAACGATTTTGAAAGCTATGACTCGACAATTTTCATATACTCCAAATAATTTCCAACTAATAAAATATCATCTACGTAAAGAGAAATAATTACAAAATTTCCATTGAACTTTTTCACATAGATGCAATGGTATTCATCGATCATGGTGAAATCAAATGACATCACCTCCTTATGAAATCTCAGGTACCACTGCCTTGAATATTGCTTTAGGCCATAAATTGATCTTTTCAATTTACAAACTTTCTTTTCTTGACCTTTAACAACGAAACCTAGTGGTTGTTCCATGTAGATTTCCTCGTTTAATTCTCCATTGAGAAAAGCGATCTTCACATCCATTTGGTGTAATTCTAGGTCTAAACGTGCAACAATAGAAAAAAGAAATCGTATAGAGGTAAACTTCACAACTAGTGAAAAGGTTTCCTCCTAATCTATTCCAGCTTCTTGAGTAAAACCTTTTGCAACCAATCGTGCTTTGTGTCTTTCTATTGACCCATCCGATTGGCGTTTATCTTTGAGAATCCATTTATTCCCAATAGCACTACGTCCCTGAGGAAGGTCAACTAGATCCCAAACTTTGTTGGTTTTCATGGACTCTAATTCTTCTTTCATCGGTTTTAACCATTCATCCTTTTTAGGGTTTGATAAAGCCTCAGTCATAGAATTGGGTTCATCCAATTCTGTTGGAGATACCAAGAAAACATAATCCTCAATTTCATAAGATCGTTTAGGTACACCTTTTATTGTACTATTATGTAATTGAAGTTCAGATTCCTCTATAGGATTTTGGGATTCAAAACCCCCACTTGGATCAGGAACCATTTCTTAATCCATTGATCTATCTAGTATGCTTGACGAAATTATGTGATCTTCTGAATTCAACATTTCTTAGAGAGGCTCACCTTCATTTATTTCACCCTTTTTGGGAAAATAATTTTCCAAAAATCTGACATATCGTGATACAATTTCAGTAATACTTCCATCCTCCAATTCATCAATGAACACATACCCTTTGGAGTTTTCTAAGTATCTTATAAAGGTATATTTCTTTACTTTTGGACTTAGTTTACCAAACTCACCAAAACTATCTTTAATATATGCAGCATAACCCTAAGATCGTAGATCATTCAGGTTTGTTTTATGACTAGTCCAAAGTTCATAAGGAGTGGAAGATACTGATTTAAAAGGCACTTTATTCAATATGTAGGCCGCAGTCAATAATGCATTTCCCTAGAAATAGATAGACAAATTTGTCTGCGTTGTCATTGATCTTGTCATTTCCAATAATGTTCTATTCCTTCTTTCATCTACACCATTTTGTTGAGGTGTATAAGGAGTAGTTAACTGTCTGATAATGCCCTTTTGAGTACATCATTCTTCAAATTATTTTGACAAATATTCACATCCTCGATCGATTCTTAAAACCTTTATACTTTTATCTAATTGATTTTCAACTTCATTCATATATCTTTTAAAGCACTCAAGTGCTTCAGATTTATGAGAAATCAAATAGACATAACCGAAGCACGTAAAGTCATCAATAAATGTAATGAAGTATGCAGCAACATCAGACCTTGCCTTCACATTCATTGGACCACAAATATTAGAATGGATTACTTGAAGTGGGAACTCAGCTCTTTTAGCCTTCCCAAATAGTTTACATGTAATCTTTCCAGCAAGACAATTTTCACAAGTTGGCATATCAATTTTAGAGAAAGGACCTAAATATCCTTCCTTTGCCAACCTATTCATTCGATCTTGCCCTATGTGACCTAATCTTGCATGCCATGTAATAACATCAATATCATTATTACTATAATAACATGTCATACACAACGGTCAACATAATAATCAAAAGTTGAAGGATTACAATCTAAAATGATAAAACGATTATAACATGGTCCAATACCATATAAAACATTATCTAGTGTTATTCTAATACCATTGCGACTAAAAAAACAAATCAAAAGCAACATCTAGAAGAACAGACACATATACTAAGTTTTATCGAATCTCTGGAGCATATAGGAAGTCATGCAACATCAAAGATCGGCCACCACGTAAGTCCACTTTGCAAGTGCCTATCCCTTTGAATTTAAGTCTAGAACTATTTCCTACATAGATTCACCTGGATATTGGTGAAACTCGGCGAAAATCCACAAACGCTTCTCGAACTCGACTCACGTGGTCGGTGGATCCTGAGTCTACAATCCACATCGAATAAGATTCAGTTAGTAAATAAGTGCTAGAAGAATATGTAGCACTTAGAGATACGTTTAGAGATGCTACCTTTTTGGGCTCGGTATATTCACGAGAAAAATGCCCCAATTCTTGGCAATTGTAGCATTCATTTTACTCTTGTCTCTCTTCTTGAAAATCCGTTCTCCTTTCTTGGAGTTTGGCTTCTTCTTTTTCTTAGAGGGTCCTTCTCCAGTCTCTTTCTCTTTCCCATTTATTTTCCAATTATTCTTGTGCTTGAAGCCTGAAGATTTTGTACCACTTGACTCTGTCACAAAGGCATTAGAAGTAGCTTTAGCAGCACCAAGGCACTCATCTTCAAGTTCAACATGGCATGCAACTTTGGAAAAAGTTTTGATGCTATCATGATGAGTCAAGTTAGCCTTCAAATGTTCCCAATTATTCGGAAGAGACCAAATCACTGCCTGAACTTGTTGCTCATCTGAAAGAACATTGCCAGCACTCTTGAGTTGAGCTATCATGTTTGACATCACCCTAAGGTGTTGTTAAATATTATGATCATGTCGCTTTTTTTAAGTGTCAAATTTGATAGTCAACTGTCGGAAGAGGGTTATAGATGTACCCTCATACGTTCCTCACAGATGTGCCCACATAGCATGAGCAGTAGGGAATTCCTCACATTCATGTATGAGGTCATCAACTACAAAACTAACTATTATTCCACGTGCAGTGGAGTTAGCCTTTTTCCAAGCTTTGTAAGCTTCAAGATCCCTTTTGTGTTGTGTAGTATTACCCTCTTCTTGTTGATTCAAAACATGATTTATACCTTCCAAATCATTTTACTCCTCCACAACATACTATGTTTTACGACTCTAGATGTCGTAATTATCACCGTTATGTTTTTCACCTTTCTTTAAGTCAGCAATGATACTTTTTGATGTCATGTCTGTTATTGACATATAATAAGGCAAGAATTTTAATCAATTATGCATGCGACATACACATTCAAGCAAATTAATTCTCATAAATATTTCATATTTAATGTAAAATAAAAAGACACGTATGCATCCAATCATCATCTAAAAACTAAATATTTAATCAAAATTCAAATCTTATTTCTTAATGTGTATAAGTAATATATTGAAGACTTTGATAACAAGGATTCTTAACTCTAATAACATAATTTGAGAAAAAAACAAACTACATAATTCATATCTTGAAAAACAAATAAGCAATAAAAATTTACAAGTAATTCAAAGACTAAAATCCTCCCACAAGTCTTCAAGACAACAAATGTAAACCCTAAAAGGTTGACTGGGCCAAATGTCATGATAACCATCAGTCAATCTACTACCCCAAGGTTCACAAAGAGCGTATGTTAAATAAGTTAAGGCTCTCCAATCTAAAATTTCCTTATAATCGGCCAGTTCAGCCCATTTTATTTCAAAAAAGGTGAGTAAAATCACGTGCTGAAATATTAGGGGACATCTTCAAAGGCTCAAACTCTTTAAATTTTCTCTTTATCCCTTCGAATAGCCCTTTGATTCCTTAATAAATTTTGTGTCTCCCTTGGAACACCAATCCGTATGATCTCACATCCTTGGAAACATGTCTCACGGTGATGTGCTCTTCTATATTGTCCCTTTGCTCGACTTTGAGAACTCCACTTGGAGTAATTCAAGTTTGTTCCTGTTCAGCCATGTCTGAAATAGGAACATGAAAACAATAAGAATGATTATACCATTCAGTGTGACAACATATGTCACTTTTCTTGTAGAAGACAAAATTATTTAAGGACTAAATGAGTTTTATTAAGAACAATTTATATTAAATATATTTGAATCGTAACCAAGTGATGACTATAGGTCAATATCAAATCAATGCTTCAGAAAAATAAAATAGAAGTACTGATATCATAATTTAATTACGCTCCCCCAACAAAGTTATATCAGTGGACTCATTTTTCACACATTACTTTTTCCATACAAAATATAATTTAATGCTAGTGTACGTTATCCCATAAAATATAGTGAATTAAATAGTACTAGATCCAAATAGGTAGTACTAGATCAAAAGTAAATATTTAATCACGTTCTCCCAAAAAAATTGAAAGAAAAAAAACTGACACAGCACACTTTTAATAAAGTGTGTATGTTTCCACTAGTATGGATACATCAACTTTATCATTTTTTTTATTATAAGACAAAATATATATGCATATATAAAGTTATGAACCAAAAAGGTACTACACGTTTTTCCATTAAGTAGTACTACTTGAAAAAAATGGCACTAATAAAGTGGAACACATTTTCAATAAAATTATCATGTAGTGCAGAGCACTTTCTTCAAAAATATTAGGAAGCATACAAGTGGTACACCTTCTAGAATAAAAAAAACACAAGGAAAAAGATTCATATTTCCCAACAGAACGGAAATTACAAGCCATCTTCCCTACTTATATGTTATTAATACAAACACTTCTTCCTATTCATCTTCTTCAAATATTTCTTATGAATAGAAAAACTACACAGATCTAATTATTTTCATTCTTCTTCAAGAAATTTTTTTCAAGATAAATAAGATCGCACAGATTTGTGTACAACTCCATCAAAAAATGAATAGAAGGAAGGAACGTGATAGGGCTCAAGTGGGTATTTTGAACAAAGTGCAATGCAGATGGGATCATTCAAAAGCATAAAGCTCGTCTCGTGGCAAAAGGAAATTCACAACAACAAGGTATAGATTTTGAAGAAATTTTTTCTCCTGTTGCACGATTTGAAACAGTGAGAGTTGTTTTGGCTTCGATTGCGCAATTGTGTTTGCCCATGTATTAATTTGATGTGAAGTCCGCTTTTTTGAATGGTGATCTAGAAGAAGAGGTTTATGTTTCACAACCTCAGGGCTTTGTTATTAATGGCAATGAAAAAAAAGTCTACAAGCTAAGAAAAGCTCTTTATGGGATAAAGCAAGCTTCGCGTGCGTGGTACAGCAAAATTGATTCATTCTTTCAGGATAGCGAATTCACGAGAAGTGAAAATGAACCCACATTGTACTTAAAGAAGCAAAGTATGGAGAATGTTTGGTAGTTTGTCTCTATGTTGATGATATGATTTATTTTGGTTCCTCAAAGTCTTTAGTTGATGATTTCAAGTCCAGTATGATGAGAAACTTTGAGATGACCGATTTGGGTTTACTGAAATACTTTTTGGGGCTTGAAGTAATCCAAGATAAAGATGGAATTTTTATTTCTCAAATGAAATATGCAGAGGATCTTTTGGAAAAATTTCAAATGATGAATTGTGAAGAAGCAGCTACACCTATGAATATCAATGAGAAGTTGTAGCATGCAGATGGAACTGAGAAATCAAATTCGAGATTGTTCAGAAGTCTAGTTGGTGGCTTAAATTCTCTAACGCACACTAGACCTGACATTGCTTTTTTTGTTAGTGTTGTGTCCAGATTTTTTGCAGAGTCCGACAAAGTAGCATTTAGGTGCTGCAAAAAGAATTCTTCGCTATGTTGCTGGAACCACAGACTTTGGTATTTGGTATTCTAAAGTATCAAATTTCATATTGGTTGGCTATACAAATAGTGAATATGCAGGCTTCTTGGACGATCGAAAAAGCACTTCGGTAGTTGTTTCAACTTTGGTTCTGGAGCAGTGACATGGGGTTCAAAGAAGCAGAAGATTGTAGCTTTATCAACGTCTGAGGTAGAGTGTACAACATCAAGTTTAGCAATATAACAAGCTTTATGGCTCCGGAAACTACTTGCAGATTTTATTTACGAGGGAAAAAAGTCTACGGAGATTTTTTCTGATAGCAAATCACCAATTGCTATGGCTAAGAATCCCTCTTTTCATAGGAGAACCAAGCACATTGATGTGCAATATCACTTCATCCGGCCATTGGTAGCTGATGGAAGAATAGAGATGAAATTCTACGGCACAAACGAGCAAGCAACGAATATATTTACGAAGTCTCTTCCTCAGGCTAAGCATGAATTTTTCAGGTTGCAGTTGGGAGTGTGTGATTTTGAATCAAGGGAAAGTGTTATTTGACTGATTCAAAAGTCACTAAGTTATTGTTAGTATTTTTAGGAGCCTTTTACGTATTCAGTTTACTAGCATTAGGAGTCCTAATTTAGTTGCAGATAGTCAATTAGCAGGTCATGGGATAGTGCCCTATTTTCTCTCTTAGTTTCGTGATTTCCAAGTGCTGTTTAAAATCTTGTACGCTAGTTTTCTTAGAAATAAGAAATACTCAAGTTTCTCTATGCTTTTCTTCTTAATGTATTGTCTTTGTTTATATCTTGTGCCAATAGTAATTAGCTGCTTAGTATTTCACATTTATATTGATAGCATAACAGTTAATTTTAATTAGAAATTATGTGATTGCAACGCCTATAAACTACATAGCTCGCTTATAGGCCTATGGTGTATCTTGACTCCTATACTAGAGCTAAAGAATTAGAGTTTTAGTTTTACCTTCAAATAAATAGCATTGTGGCTTCCTTTTAAGTTAGGCATAATTATACATAAATGTGCCTTTTAACTTGGCCTCATTTCACATTTATGACCTTCAACTTTGGGTATGCACAAGTAAACACTTAAACTTGTATAAACTTGAACAAGTAGACACATGAGTCCTATGTGGCACAATACACGTAGGACACCACCTAGGACAAAATTGACATGTAGGATGTCATGTAGGACATATGTGTCTATTTGTTCAACTTATACTAGTTTAAGTGTCTACTTGTGCACACCCAAAGTTGAAGGGTATAAATGTGATTTGAAGCCAAGTTAAAGGACATATTTATGTATTATGCCTTTAAGTTATGATGGTGAGCTGGTAGGTGTTTCACCTATTTGCTAGCAACCATACACTACAACAAAAATACATTTTAGCGGGAATTAATATACACATTAGCAAAGAGTGTTAAAACCTTTACCGGCATTAGTTAATTGCCATTGGATCCAATGTCGCTAAAGACTTGACATATATAAAGAGTGTTAATTGTCGCTAAAAGTACATATGTAGTGGCAATTAAGCTATTGTCGTTAATTAATTACCGTTAAAGATAATTTTTGATGTAGTGATATACTTCAATACGACATGTAGATTGTTGTGCAGGTTGCTTAGAAAGTCACCTTACTTATTGATAAATTAAAATATTATTTGATACCTACAGTGGATACCTTGTCAGTTCACTACATCAAAAATGATCTTTAGCGGCAATTAATTAACGACAATAGCTTAATTTCCACTAAAAATGTATTTTTAGCGACATTTAGCACTCTTTGTAAATGTCCCTAAGACCTATAGCAACACTGGATCCAATGACATTTAACTAATGCCGGTAAAGACTTTATCACTCTTTGTTAATTTGTATATTTATGACCGCTAAAGAGTGTTTTTGGTGTAGTGGTTGTTAGTATTTGGGACAATACTTTGAGCCATATACATATAGATGCCCCTTTGTTTGTTTCCTAGAAAGGCTATATATTGACAAGCACACCTTGGATATGGGTCTATACTTTGCTTATAAGAGGCATAAAATATCTCGAAAGACCGTATTGAACTTCATTTATGCTTAAGTTGACATTATTAACCCTCAGTAGAGCCTTGTGTGCTTGAGGTGTTGTTAAATGAGCCCATAAGGCTCAAATACAACTATAGGATCCCACAAGGCTCAAGATACAAATTCATGAGCTAAGTATGCTCAAGATACAGTAAAAGGTAGAAAAGATATGGTAGTTGTTGTAACCAAGTTACTCATAGCCTTATTCAATTATGTTAGTTGTTGTTAATGGTATAAACATTCCTCATTGGGATCTATATGCTATTAACCATATCTAGGTAAGACGTACTGATTATTTATATAAGTTACTCATATCCATATTGCTTGCCTTTGGGCTATTTATTGTTGTTGTTGCCCTCAAGGCTATTGTAGTTAGTCGTATGAATTTTTCTTATTCCTTCGAGGCTGTATACATATTTCCTTAGGAGCTATCAAGATAAGTGGATGCCTACAGGTTATTCCAATATCCTCCGAAGCTAATATAAAACCAATGCACTATTATGGTTATCTATGGGGCTATATTGAGGCCTATTCACTTACGAGCCACTTGATTGCCAAAGAGGGATATATGTTGATGCCCAGAGGGCTATCTTGATGTCTAAGAGGGATATGTGATGCCAATGAAGCTATATTAATGCCTAAGAGGGTCATATAATGCCTAAGAGCTATATACAAAATATCTAAGAGGTTATACGCAGAGTGCTTGAGGTGCTATTGAGAGGTAATGATTATCTGCAGAGCTAGGCAATTATATTTACTATTATATTATTACTATCTCTATTTTTAAATCACATATTGCTAAAATATTTTAATCTTTTAACATGCTATTTTCAAGTTGTTAGATATGTCAACGGGTTCAAAATACAAGGTACATACATATATATGTCATACACATAAAGGTATGTGTTTACACCCAATTTTGACCCGCCACGATAGGAATTAACTTTTGAGCTTCTTAATTTTTAAACAATTTGAAATAGTTGGTCTTATGAAAAACTCAAAATGTTTCTCAAGTTTTAAAATGATTTTTACTTATTTATATAATATATTAAATAATTAATGTGTTTTATATCGGTACATATATCCGATTAGTATATTTTGTAAATAGTTGAAATTGTCAAAAAAATATTTTTACACTTTTTTTAAGTTAAATATTTTATTAATTTAGTTTAGTCTTAGTTATAGTTATAATTTTAAGACGATTAGTTTAATTAGGTTATGATTAAGTCGATTATTTTATTTCGTTAAGGTTAAAGAAACTCATTAATTAATTTCTATTAATTCGTCGTGTTAGTTTTAGCCGAATTACCAACTAAACTCATTCGGCTAAATATTTAATTCAATTTGGCTACAAATTCAACTCAATTTGGTTACGATGGTAATTCAATAGTTATTTCACAATTTGCAAAGATAGTCATTCCAAGCTTAAGTCCCAATTCCTTGAGACTTGAAATTGGGCCACATTTCCAGCCCATTTTAGTGCAATTGTCCAGCAACTTTTCCCACCATTAATTCCTAACCCATTAGCCCACAAAACAAGAAAAACTAATTCCTAACCCATTACGTACGACAACAATAAAATACAAACAACAATCTAACGTTCCCATTTTTTTTCTCTTCCTTCAACGCTTCAAACAGCAGCTTCCAACGTCAATAGACGGAAACCACACGGCGTCTTCACGTCCTCAACAAAACGACAATCCAGCAGTGACCAAACGACACCCAAACGTTCATCGACTCACGGCCTGAACACGGAACAACACACAGAAGAGCAGAACACGGAGCAGTACTCTGCTCCTCTTTGTCTCCTTCCTCAACGTCTCTCTCCAATTAATGTCGCAGTAGCACACGTTTCTCCCTTTTTCCTCTTTGGGAAAGGGGCGAAATTTCAAAAAAAAAGTGTCATCCCAATTTGGTGAAAGATTTCTGAGAATTTGAATTTCGAATTGGGCCCTTTCTATCCGAATTTCATCCCTTTTCCCCCTTAAAATCGAACCCTAGCTCCCTGCTATATAATCTTTTGTTGTTTCAGTATCAAGGGGGGAAGGTTAGAGGAGATTTTTTTAGTTGGAAAATTTGGATTAAAGCAAAGAGAATGACACAGTAAGAAATAACTAGAGAAATATATACAAAACACGTTCGGGGTGTCACTCTTCTTTCTCGTCTATTATCGCTGTCCAACTTTCGTGAGTCCGAGATTCTGCCCGAATCACTTACTCACTGTTTGTATTCAAACTTTCTTGTGGTGGAAGGTTGCTCTGCTGCTCGTCTTGCTCCCAGATCGCTGCACCAAATAAGGTAAACAACTAGTAACTCTTTTGTTCATCTCGAGTTTGAACGTGTTGAATCGTGTTTTATTCTTTGTCGATTCAAAAAGGCATCTTATTTGATATGTTCAAAGCTGAGTTTTTCTCTTCATCCTGATCTTTCTGAAAGCTGGTAGTGTATATTGCATTTTCAAGGTGATTTAATGCGTGTTTGAACCTGTTTTCCCTATTCTCTTCTTGAGTTCGTGACTATTATGCTCGCCTTGAATTTTAGCTTGTTCACTGGTTAATCACCAGGATATTGTTCCGTTCTTATTTGTGGGGTAGGTATTCATGTCTTGTTATGTGTTTCTAGACGTGTCAAAGGAAATGATTTTTCGCACTAATTTTTCGAGTTTTTATGTGTGTAAGTTCTCATTCGTAGATATGAGTTTGTGTCAATTTTTAGGGTCATCTTGTGTTATAAATGATTTCCATTCGATATAAGATACGTCCCGTTCCTCCCACAGTTCTTGCCTTATTTTCATCTTTTTTTAGTATTAGAAGATGCCATCCGTGTTCTAGCCTAAATATGTCGTTTGCTTTAGTTTTCTTGTTGTTAATCTCTAGATCAATTGTTGATTTATTGTTGTGTGTTTGATGTTACAGTAGCTATTTATACACTCTAGTTAGCAAAGCTATCATTTGTGTGGTTTAAAAGTAAAAAATAATAAAAAACTGATTTTAGTTCAAAAACGCGAAAGTCGCAGTTGGAATCTATCTTTCGTTACATGTTGAGCTGCAAATTTGAATCGTCCTAGCTTTGAGTTCGCCTACAGAAAGTAAAGTTTTGTTTACGTCATTAACCTTGAGCCTTGTAATTTGACTCTCTAAATTGTTTAGATTTAGCTTTTGTTGGTCTTTGTCGTGTTACTTTCTAAATCAGCCTCGAAATGTTCGTCTCTTCAGCTTTCATGTTTAATTTATCTCAAAATAGCGGTCTCCATTTTGTTAGGTGCATTATTGTTTTGTTGCTGGATTGATGCCCTGAAAAAAAATGCTGAAGCATGTCCACCCCTTCCATCTTTTCTTTATTTGAAGTTGTGAGAAATGCTCAAATCTCCTCTCTTGTTCACGCCTAAAATTTCATCAAAACCGTGGCATATTTTATCAATTTCGCATGCTGCTTTGCTCCTATTAAAAAATGCACCAA
>JAJOOO010023096.1:0-17659 GCA_029582685.1 Solanum piurae | reverse complement strand
GAACTTATTTTATATATAATTTTTTACCCCTTTTCAGCCTACGTGGCACTATCTTGTGGGCCCAACGCGTGTTGACTTTTTTTTCAAAAATAGTGCCATGTAGGCCGAAAAGGGGTAGAAAGTTAATTAAAAAATAAGTTCAGGGGGGTAATAGGACCTTAGTAAAGGTTAGGTGTGTCTCAGGGATTTTGGGTATAGGCTGGGGGGTACTTATGCATTTTCCCTTGTTTTTATATTGGGCAAATTACAGAAATCACATACTTTTAAGGTAAAATTACAATTTATCCTTTAAAAGTTTATAATTACAGAAATTTCTCAAAATGGATACAATAATATAAGCGCTGATATATTAATCTGATGCGCGAGATACATTAATTGTTAAGTAAGATACATTACATTTTATACATGATACACTAATCTGATGCGCGAGATACAATAATATAAGCGTTGATACATTAATCTGATGCGCGAGATACACTAATCTGATGCGTGAAAATGAGGGATTTTGGAAATTTATAAAACTTATAGGGAATGATGGTAATAAGTAAACTAAAAGGTGGGATTTCTGTAATTTTTCCTATTATATTTATCTAAATAAAAGAGGCTTTCAGCCCCAATCCTTCAATTAAAAAAAAACTATATACTTTTTAAAATATCTTTAAATATATTCAGTACGATTCTGTCATTTTATTTATTTATTTTTATAAATTTTAAAAATTATTCAGTACATTATAAGCTTATATAAAATTAAACTTTCGATTTTACTAAAACAATTATTGAATAATCGGTTCAATTCGATCAGTAAATCAATTGTTTCAAAAAAAAACATTGATACCCATAACTATAGTACTTCATCATGATATATTTGAAATCCTAGTTGGTTAATTTCTTTCATTTGTGCTTTCATTTTTTAGTTTATTTCAATTTTCACACTGATGGAAAAAGTTAATATAAAATCATGAAATATTTCACACCTTTGCAAAGTCTAAGTTGGTAAGTCGATGTGATCTATGTATAGTTGCTCTACGTAAGTATGTGGAATTACTATTAAATATGTACATATTTTTATACAGAAGCAAATAGATCGACTTAGTCTATGCAGTTTATCTATCACAAATTAATAGACACGCACAAAAATTAGCACGAAGACTTGAGAAATTATTTTTTATCGTCTTTATCAATGAAAGTGTATCAAATAAAAAACAAAAGTGTTAAGCCAACAAATATTAGCGATCTAGTGGTACTGTACCCCACTCACGGTACTTATAACCTGGATTGTACTTTTCAAATGATGCATTTTATAATTGCGTAATTTAAGAAAATTGATGAATTGAACTTTCTCATTTTTACAAAATCGACTGAATTCATTGGTTTTAATATTTCCCCTCTCCAATTAATGAATGGACTCTGTCTATTTCTTATGAAGCACTTGTATTATTCTTTTTGTAAGTTGTCACTTATAATTATGAACAATTGAAGCCAAAAAAAATTGTATTTAGCTATGCATTTTTTCATAGCAAATAGTTGAATTATTCACTATAAATTTTAAGTCGTCACTATTTAACACCTTACATATTTTGTGACAATTTTTTTGTTGTCACTAAATCACAGATTGATTAGAGACAATAAAATATTTGTCACCAATTATTTATATTATTAGTGACGAAAATAAATATCATAATTAAATCTAAATTTTATAGCTAAAACTTATAATATTTAACTACAAACTCTAATTTGTCGATATTGTAACAACATATTTTTTTAGATGAATTTTTTTTGTGTCCAAAAATTAAAAAAATTTAAGACAAAAAATAATTTGTAATGAATTAGATATATTATTAGTGACGAAACAATGTGTCATCAATAACTTTAAATTTGTGACTAACACTACTTAACAAAATGATGCCAATTAATTTTTTGGTGGGAAACTTTACTGGGTAAAACTTTACTACGGATTTTTATGTTTCGTCACTAAAATTATGTGTCTCATATATTTAAGTATGAAAAGTAAATTGTGTCACTAAAAGCAAATAATTAGTGATGAATTTGATATCATAGCTAATAATTTCGTATCTATATATCATATTTGTTGTAGTGAGTATTTGTGCAATTTTTCTGAATGTCTAGTTGTTCCTCAATGATACTATAACAGTATGTCATATAAGTTATGGTATCATTGAGGATTTAGAAGTTTCACATTATGGATTGAGGATTGACTTCGTGAAATAGTGATTGTTCCTCTATTATACTATTTCAATATTATGATATATATGAATATATTATGATATAGTATTATTCATGTACCATCAAAATGACTTAGGAAAATCTTTATGATACCATCACAATATCTATAGTATTTGTGCAATTTCCACTGAAGGCTGAATGTATGAGTAGTCCTCAATGTGTGCGTGCTTGACACAACAAATGAAGAGGTTGATGCTTTGTTGCTAAATGCTAAATATCTACTTCAGAATGTTCATGGTCAGTCTTGACTTGTGCAGTAATTGAAATAACTATTCAAGTGGTAACCTACTTCATCTTTTGTTGGGTAATTGACATTTCCCCATTAGCATCTAAGTCCTCAAGAATAGTTGTTAGTTGATATTGTCATACTTTTTCTAACAAGGGTGAAGAAAGAATAAGGGCAATCATCAATTAATTAGATGGGTATGAATGATAACATGTGTAGATCAAATTTCAAGTCTGGCATTGTTGACATATTTGTTATGTCACAATTTTTCCTTCCTTTAAAAAAACCACATTTTGAAATGTTCTAAGTATATAACAATTTAAGAAAAATACTTAGAAAAAGAGTTGTCACTTAATTTTTTTTAAAGAAATTAAGAAAACTTAATTTAAAAAGACTCTAACAGATAAACCTTTAAAATTATCTTTAAAAATTTAGAAAAAAATGGGTAAGAGGTTCTTATTTCAACTTTAAGAAGGTATTAACACTTAAAGTAGCCGCGAACACGCGGTTATCCAACGACTTGACAAAAAATATTTGACTATTTTTTTTGGGAAATGAAAACATTTGATTCTTTTGACAAAGACACTTTATTTAAAATAATTTGAAAGTGAATAAAATTTTAGCCAAAATGACTAAGTAAGAAAAAGGCTTTTAAATCATTTTAGAAATAAAGATGTTTTGAAATAATTTGACCAATTAAAAATAGCTACAATTTGACCAAAGATTTAATTGAACTAAAGACAAGAATTGATTAAATCAAATAAACCAACACAAAAGAAATTAGTTAATCTTTTAGGGGATTCAATTAAGTTATTTCAAGTTAGGGTTAACACAACGATCAAAACAAACAATTTTTAAGCAAAAATAATTGGACAATTATAGGAAGTAACGAATTTAGGCTATTCTTGGCCCAAATCCTCTCTGCCCATGGAATTTGGTCGCTGCCATGTTTTGGGCCTTTTAGCCCATTTTCGAAGTGTACACATCTTGCGTATATCAGATGTATACGACTGTATATCAGCCCCTTCCCACCTGTATATTCAGCACTTATATACATGTATGTCATCCTCCTAGTCTGTATGTTAGTCCCTTCGGACTTGGATTTGGGAATGACTCGAGGCGATCAGGTCTCATCCAACTCGTAATGCAAAAATTCAAACCGTGATTAGAACAACTAAGCTAAACATAATGGATCAGTTTATGATATTAAAAAAATCAGAAACAGGTGAACTCAAATGTACAACACATTCATGAGATATTAGACGAAAATAACAAACTAAGAAAAAAAAAAGATATAGACGGTAAAAGAGAAACTTTAGGGACGAAAGCTAATTCCCCAAATTCACACCCTCATGGATTAATATGTAAACAAAAATCAACATTATTAGTTCAATCCTTAACTGGACAAATTTTAAGCAAGAAGTTAAACATAATCAGTGTAGACGAATTTAGCCAACCCAATCAGCATTATCTTAATTCCAATTGTAGTCAATTAGAATTAAAAATTTAGCCAATTTGAGTTTAGTTGGTGATTCAGCTAAAAATTAAATAAGACGAATTAATATAAACTAACTAACTTAATTATAAACTAATTAACTTAATTATAAACTAATTAACTTAATTATAAACTAATTAACTAAAAAATATAACTATTACAAAACTAACATAATTAACAAAATGCTTAAGCAAAACAAAATTCTTTTAAGACAATTTTCAAATATTCATAAAAGGTACTAATTATATACATAATTATACAAAAACATATATATTATTTAAATGTAAAAAAAATGACAAAATAACTTTAAAATAACTTGAAAAAATAATTTGAAATTTATTAAACTAATTATTTCAAATCATTTGAAATTAAAGAAGCTGGATGATTAATCTATATTGTGGAGGACCGAAATTGAATATCAATAATATTCAAAAACCAAACGCTTCTCCTATTTCCTATAGTAAAAAGTTATAATAGGAAGCAAGTTCTTATGGTTTGATCATCAGCCTAAACTCATGGAAATTTTATTCAAATTAAATTGCAAACGATACATTTGTGTATCCGCTCTCTTAATTAGACATTGATTCAAAGTCCACTTAGCTAAATATAATCGTACAAAATAGTCTTGAAGGTGGATGATCTAGAACTTTTGAACCTACATGCTACATAGCCAAAACTTGCGCATTAATCAACCGAGGATCAAAATTTAGAAATCACCAATTTTCAAGATAATTAGGTGTCTCCACAAAATATTTCAAAAATAATCAAATCGTAGATAATAATACACACCAACTATAGAGAAATCAAAAGCACCAATGCTAAGAAAAATCCAATAATCCAATGTGGGCACAATGAACCAAAAGTGGAGTATCCACTAATATCAATCTCTTGATGGTGTGTAAACAGTACTTGACCCATTATAATTCGGGTTTGACCCGTATAACATTTGTACTCCTTCAGTATCATCTCTTGACAACTCCACTTCCTTGTTCCATCTTGAAGTGTCGGAAGCATAGTTGCTTCTTTTTTCGGACGAATGATCCAAACCCAATAAATGCCCGATTTCATGAACCGCAACTGATTCAAGATCCACCATCCCTTCTTTCAAATACTCGACATACACCACCCAATTCTCCTCGCCGTCTAAGTGGAAAAACCCCGTTTGAGGTGCACACGCGTGTACCAAAATCTTCATGGGTCAATCAAACGGGTTACCATCTCCATGGTCTCTGACAAAAAACTCTATCCGAATATCCGCCAATCTATAAGAATCCATCTCTTTGAAAGTTAACGGAGTTACTTTCGACCATTTATCAAACGCCCTCTTAAAAGCCACCTTAACAGAATCCGTCAACTGATTCTCCGGTAGAAATGCATACTTTAATTTACTCTTACTCGAAGGCCAATGAGGCATGCCTTCGAAAAATGAGAAATGAGTTATTGTATGATCAGTTGGCGACTTGTCGGAGTTCATATGAGTAGTGCCATTCACTATATCTGGATTTCCGCATCTTGGTTTTACCATATGTTGAAGAGTGGGGATGTCGAATTCTCCGGTGATGCTAAGATTGTTTAATTAATAAGTCTTGAGAGCTGAAATAAGAAGTTGATCAAACTCATCAATTAAATCATTGCTCAAAGAATTATCAATTTTGCGAAATGAGTAGGAACTAATTTTGTTGATGTACTCGATTTTCGTTACATATATCTATGAAATTGTACATATATTTTTTAAAATCACATCTCTATTAAAGATAATATATTTGGCATTTCTATTGTAAGTTTTATAGCTAAAATATAAGAAAATATGGCCAAAATTTTACAAAAAACTTACTAAGTTGTATACTGTAAATTTAAAATCCATGAACAATATTGTTGTTAACTATAGACAGAACTATTGTCAGTCTAACGCTCCATCACGCATTCCATCACTCGGATGTCAAATGAAATATGTGAACTTTTTTGGATGCTTTGTCACTCTTGTACTGCGTCTCACGCTTTCTGTTACTTGGGGAATGCCTGCGTTGGCGTTCATAACAGGCAAGTACCAATGGAGCTCCAAGCTAAGTTGATGGGCGCCTTCTTTTGTAGTTGTAGTTGATTCGAGGATCTCAAAGCTTTTCAAGACATTGCGCCAACACATGTAATTACTAGATTTAAAACGCTTGCTGCAATTTGTTTTCTGACCTTTCAACTCGTCCAATAGAACCTACAAAATTCGTAAGTGCAATGGAAAAAGGGAGGAAGAGATCAGTAACGCTAGGACTATACTAATTAATTAGTGAAGGAATGAAAGTCATAACATTGCAAAATACATGTATAATGTTACAATTTTGGGCATCCGAATCCACACTCACTAGCGAAGTCCGCGGATAGATGTAACTAAACAATTTATCAATCCAAGATTCATATCTTGGTACGAGCAAAGAGAGTACTTCCAAAGTCATGTGTTTGATACAAAGTGGTTCATATCTAATTCCAGGATTTGTAGCTTAGTACAAGCGCGCAAATCAACTTTCACTGACAAGGATGAATTAAACAAGTGAAACTCCATCAGATTTCGAGCTTTTATTTCTATTTTTTCTCGATATCTATTATCATAATTCACATGAACCTTTCTAAGTTGATCTTGAGGAGGCACTGAAATGCGGAAAAGGTAGCAACAACGTATCAGAGTTAACTCAACAATTGAAGGATAAGTTTGGAGAGAGCTATGGGATTAATATGAACAGATTTCTTTCAAACAAGGAAACCAACTAAAATAGTTCTCATTAATAGTGCAACATTTTAAATGCAGAATGGTTAATAATCTCTATTCAACATTTACGAACGAAAAATAAAAAATACCAGAATCTAGTACAAGCAAATAAAACTCTGTTAAATTAGTATTTTGACAAGAAGGTGAAATTTAAAGAAATTTCTAGAAGATTTGGCACATGAATATCTGCTTGCATATTGTATTTGTACAAATTTGAGATCGTCCAATGATTTTATCATCTGATACCACTTTTTCGAAACAAGACAATTTGTTGCTCTCTGTTTCAGATTTAGAGAAGAGAAGATTTCCTTGACCAGATCATTCGATAACGTGGAAAATATTCCTTCACACGCCATAGATTTGTGATAAAATTATGTTTGAGCGCTTTGGCGTGCATAAGTATAATCAACTTAGAGCTTTTTTCTTTATTAGAGGAGAAGGTTTTCTAAACTCTAGCTCTCTTTACCTTATTCTAATAGGAAAACTATTTAAAATACCCTGAACTATAATAAACGGTTAAAAAAATATCACGTTTTCACTTATTTGCTAAAATATCCCTATATTTATCTTTTTCGTCCACGTATACCTTTTTTAAACTATGACTGAAACTTCAAAGTCACATTCTATCTTAACAAGATCCTACTACCCTAAACCAAAAATTCTATATTTCTTTGCATTTAATGTGATTAGGTGGAGGTAGAATCCAATTCAATTAGTTGTTGTGATATACATGAGTCTTTTATGTATTTATGTTTTTTGTTTATTTTAAAAAAAAGTATATATATTCTTATTTTCTTTGTCTTGTATTTAAAAGAAATTTATACACATACTTCTTTTCTTTGCTTTATAGTAGAATTTTTCTCAAATACACATAACTTTTTATAGTTTCATTGTCTTATATAAAAATTTCTCAAACGCACATTATTATTATTATTTGCCTTCTCTCATTTTTTTTGAATTGATTTTATTTATTTCTTGTATTCAACTATATAGTTACGTAAATATTTACAATTACTAGCTTATTTATGCGGTAGTAGTTTGTTTCTTGCTATTGTTTAGGAGTTAAAGTATGTTATTTCCTGGTCTTAAGGATACAAGATTAGTGGAGTTGTTTAGGTCAGAATAATTAGGAGTAATTTATGTGTTCTGTTATTAATAGTTTTTATCTATTTAAGAACTGGTAATTGAGAAATAAAGAGCACTTACACTTGCAAATTATTTCCCTTTAATTAATGTTACCATAGGGGAGATGAAATCCTCTCTAATAGATAAGTTATTTTTCGACAAACCATTTCAAGAAACATACCTACCTCAATCACTTGCAAAACCTTCTTTAGTTCCACGCTAAGAAAGGATGAACAAAAGAAAGTTTTCTAACAGTCTTCATAGCCTCTCGAAGATAACTACAGACATCTCCGTACCGATCCTCGAGACTCTACTTAGAATTGGCTTGTACACGTGAGATCTATGAACTTAGAGCTCTGATACCATTTTTCATGACCCAAAAATTGGCGTGATGGCACTTTTCTATTCCCACCAAGATAAGTCAGCCTCATAAAGCAAGAACAAGACCAAAGTGGAAAACTTATTCATTCTAATAACACTCCAAAACGTAGTTGTCCCAGGTACAAGCCTCTAATATAAATATAGAATTTGAAAGAAAATACAAGTCTCAAATGTCTTTGTTTCTCAAATGGAACAAAGAATAAAAAGAGGAACAAGAAGAACCATCAGATGACAAACATCTACCTCTCAAATCCTTGACAAGACTCGAAATCCACAGTTGCAATTTTTAATTTTCTAGATTCCCAAAGAGAAGAAGAAGATCATGGGAGTCCAGGATCAAAATCTACACAAGTGTAGAAGCAAGGGGTGAGTACCAAAAACACGGTACCATCAAGAAACCAAATAAACAAGCAAGTAGCTAGAATTTAATACCCTGTTCCATTCCAACATAACCTCCTTAGGCTACAACCTGCATAGAAATTAGTCCAACCTAACAGTTCTATAATAAACAACTCACAAGGTTCAATAATCACACTACGATAGTCACGATTCGAATACCAACATAAATCAAGTAAGTCAATCTCAAGTATCAAGTAGATTATTCACAAGTATAACGCATATCGCTCACATTTCAAAAATAAGTCAGTCATAAGCAATAAATTGTATCAATCACAACACTAGCCAAAAATGACCTCACTTATATCAATCATTATCTAGAAATGACCTCGACAAACACTTTCCAGAAATGACTTTAGTATCATAACACTTGATGCAAATAACCTCGGCATCATAAAACTTGTCGGAAATGACCTCATCATCATAACACTTGTCAGAAATGACCTCATCATCATAACAGTTGCCGCAAAATACCTCGGCATCATAACACATACTGGAACTGACCTCGACATCATAACACTTGCCAAAAATGACCACAGTATCACAAGCCACACATGTCTCATCTCGGTGTTCCAAATCAATGCACACAAGAATATTGTAACATTCCGGAAATTCATAAACTTAACTAGAGCCTAACGTAAGAGTTCTTGAGCTAAATTTACGTGAAGGTTTTTGAGTTTGATTTGTGGGTTAGAATAGTGAAATGACTTCCCAAACTTAGAATGAAGGTTTTAGGGGTTAAACGTCAAGGTACGACTCCCCAAGGACCAACCAATGGGGTCCTTGATGAGGATCCCAAAACAATCCCTAAATCTGCCCCTTGGCAGTGACCTACGCTGGGGACTCACACCCCATGGGTCCACCCACGCACCGTGGGGGAGGGTAGTGGGTCAAGACCTGCCAACCAAGTTGCAGACCACCACCTACGGAGGTACAACACACCCCGTATATCCACCCACGGTCTGTGGGTCGTGGTCTCGTGGGTTGGGCAGTCCACTCCTTAGGCGGTTTAAGTTGGGGGTTAGGAGGGGAGGTTCTAGATTTAATTAGTGGTTAAGTAGGGTCGGTTTATTAGTAATTAGACCCCCTATATAAACCTAATAGACCCTTAATTATATGATTCCAAATCATTATTTTAGATTCACCAAAGAACCCAAATTCCCTCAAGAAAATCCTCTCTCTAGAAAGAACAGGAAGAAGAAGAAAAAGGGTCAAAGCTAGGGTCGAAATTCATCCATTGTTGCAAGCTTTTGTGAGGGATTTGAATCAAGGTGTGATAGCTTATTAATATATGGATTCTTCCATCCATAAAGCCCCCTAGATTTTACCCAATTGTGAAGATAAAACCCAATTTGAGCTAGGGTTTATTCCTATGTTGTGGGTAATGTTTGAGTATGATTCCAATTGAGTGGATAATACTTGTTTATGATTGTTTTAGTATTGGTTCATTATATTATGATGATATTACATGTTTTACATGGTTAACCCTAGTCGAATTGATGAAATTGAAGTCATGTGGGTCTATGCCATGAAAGGTGAAATTGAAGACTTAGTGATGATCTTCTAGAATTGGTGTTATGAGTAGTAATTGATCAAGAAAAGAAGCATATAAACATGAATAGAATTAGATTAAAGTATAGATTATGGATCATGGCTAATAATGATTGAGATTGAATCTTTATGATGAATTATAGTTAGAATTGCTTAAGAATAAAGCTCTTGACCATAATACCTTGTGATCTAGATGTGAATGGTGATTAGGTTGTTTTTGTGGGCTGATTGAAAGCTTATTCTCGTGAACTCACAATGAACTTAACATGAAAGGTGTTCTCACATAGTAATGGTTCTAGGGTTGAAAGGCTTTTCTCACCTAATAGAACCTAAGGCTAAAGAGCCTTCATACCTAGGTCATGGATGGTGATAGTTGCTCACGGATGGTCGGAAGAGGTATTATTAATGAATTAACATGCATTGGTTGTCAAGGACATTTTCCCATGAAACTTGAGTCATAGTCGAGACTTAATAATTATCTTGTGGGATTTAGGCCTAGCACTGAGTGGATATTGAAATGAGATGGAGGTTGCCACCTAGTTGAGTTTGGGCTTCCAAAATGGGAACTCTCACCTAGTAGAGGCCGGATTTCCTAAAGTATATCTCATGAGATGGAAGCCTTCACCTAATGGAGTTTTGGGTTTCTAGTAGCAATCTCCATATCCCACAACTACGTTCCTCGTAGGAAAGTTAGCTAGTGGATTCGACTAAGATAACAAACCGATTTTACCTTAGGCAAGTGGACCAACCCTAGACAGTGTGGGTAACACCGGGAGGATCATGTGATAGTTCACATGTTCTCATGTCGGTTAAGGCTATATCCCAACTACAACAAGTTTAGTAATAAACTAAGATTATTCTTGAAGAAGCATCTCCTAGAGTTCAAACCTAATGGACTATGATTATGCTTAAGGAAGTATCTCTTAGAGTCCAACATAATTAATGAACTAAGATATGCTTGAAGAAGCATCTCCTATGGTTCAAACTTAATAAAATAAGACTATGCTTGTGGAAGCATCTCCTAGAGTTCAAAACAATGATGAACTAAGATGTACTTAGTGAAGTATCTCCAAGTGTTCAAAAGCCTTAATGGACTTAGACATGCTTAAGGAAGTATCTCATAGGGTCCACATTAATAATGAACTTAGACATGCTTAAAGAAGTGTCTCATAGAGTTCAACCTAATAATGAACTAACATGTGCTTAAGGAAGTACCTCATAGTGTTCAAAGGTTTAAAGAGAGGGACCAGTTTCCAACTAAGGAGTATAAGTATGAGGACCTAAAAGTGGTACTTAGTATGAATGGGATTATGGCATGCCATTCATGCATTGCACAAGTATGACTTAAGGTTATTCAAGAAAGTGTTCTCTTATATGATGTATGTTTAGATATGATTGTGCTAGAGTTGCCTTCCTTGTTAGTATTGGCTAAAGGTGAGAGATTCCCTTGGCTATGAGAGTTAAGCTAAAGGATGAGATCCTAAGGTGATTAGTATGATGGCCAAAAACTGGTACTTAGTATGAATGGTATTATGGGATGCCATTCATGCATTGCACAAGTATGACTTGAAGCTACTTATGAAAGCCTAAGACTTGACTAGGTATAGAGACTATGTTTAAGATAACCAAAAAGGGATACTTAGCTTGGATGGTGTTATGGGATGTCATTCATGCATTGCACAAGTATACTTTGACGTTACTTGATAAGTATTTCTCTTATGATATTAAAGACTAAGGGTTTAATAATGCTTATATGATGCTTGTGTTGGAGACCTTGCTTATTATTATGATATTGTCTCTTATGCTTATAGTTTATGTTTCATGAAGTATTTCTTATGCTTGTGGATTATGTCTCATGTTGACTAACCCTTATGTTATGCTCTTATGATGTTATGCTAGCTATCATATTTAGTACTTTTATACTAACACATACTTTTCCTACATTTTAATCAAATGTAGGGTTCGGAGATTGAGTTCCATTCTTGAGGATATGTTTCTAAGGAGCGAGGAGTTGAAGATTTGGTGAGTCCTCATAGCTTCGAGGACAAAGCCACCATTTCCCTTATGTATTTTATTTTCATGTTTTGAGACTATTGTATGGGATATGTCCCAAGAGTTTATTCAAAAGTTGTATTAGATGGTTTGAGACAAAGTGTAGTAAAGAATTTCGCTTTCTTTTATAAAAGACTTCGATTTTATGGATAAAGTTTTTAAAATTTCCATACTTTTCTATTATCTTATGTTATGATGTACTAAGGGCTTGTATGATATCCCTTCGGGGTCAAGTACGCCGTGTTACTTCTAGGGTGTACCCCTTGGTCATAATAAACCTAGTATCAGAGCACAAGGTTTAGAATGATTCTAGGATTGTCTCAAACCATGTCAAGTAGAGTCTTGTTCATAAATGTAAAGCGCGCCACATTTATGAATAGGAGACTATTGGATATTTAGGAACTCTCACTTTTTCATTCTCTAAGTCGTGCCATAGAGTTTAACTCTATAAGGTCTCTCTCTTACTCCTTATTCGATTGTCTTTAGGATATGACTACTCGAAGGGCTCATGCTACAAGGAGTGAGGGAGAAAGGTTGGTTGTGATGCCAATTATGGCTATGTGACTAGATAGAATTTGATGTTGTCTTTAGTATAAATGGGTTGTATTATGGTTATGTGCATTTTATGGTTGAACCCGACTTAGTCATGATGAGTTTGAGGTATGTTGATTGATTTGATGAATATGGTGTTTAAGTAATGCCTAGATGGGTTGAGTGAATAGACTCCTCTAAGAAAGGTAGAAGTGTAATTCACCTTGGGTTAGAATCATCTTGTGTGATGGATGTGAAAGTTTAGTGATAATTTTCTCCGACCTTAGAATTGAGAAATGATGTTTAGAAGAACTTGTATAGGCTTACTCCCAAGGGGGAGATGATATTAGATAGCAAGGTCGTTGAGTGTTCTTGATGTTCATGACTTGGGTTGGCTTGAAATTCTCACCTTGAGAGGTGTAGTAAATTTTGGGAAGTTTAGTCTCGGTTTTGTAGGTTCATATGAGATCTTGAGTAATGTTGGTGAGGTTGCTTGTGAGCTAGAGTTACTTAATGAGAACCTCTCTAATTTAGAAGTACCGATTGGGATCTTAGACCGGCAAGTTAAGAAATAGAAGAACGAGGAAGTTGTTTCCATGAAAATGTTGAGGAGTGATCTTTTAGTAAGGGTTTTAGTTGAGGGTGCTACTTGGGAGGCCTAGGGCCAATGAGAAGTCCCGATATCCTCATCCTTTTTCCTTGTATTCCTCCCTTAGCAGTAAGATCTTGAGATGATAAATTTCTCTTGATTTGCTTTTTATGTGAAGTCATGTGTGATTTGTATGTTTCCATGATTTCCCTATGTGGTGCATGTTCATGAAAGCTTGTGATTTAAAAGAAAATGAGTTTGCATTGTTTTTCTTCATGTTGTAGTGCATTTGAGTATAAGTTTCCTATAGGCTTCATGAGATGAATTAATGAACATGCATTAGTTTAGAGTTGAAAGATTCCTCCTTGAATAAAATGCTTTTTGAGAGTAAATTGCATTTAGGCTCCATGAATGTATGATTGAAAATGTTTTAGTTAGGAGAAGTTAGTTCCTCCTATAGTATGAGAAATGATGAATTTCATACATTTTAGGGTTGTTAGATGTAGTTCCTACTCCCTAGTGTTGCATGGAATATGATTAGCTTGGAATTGAAGTTTTCCTCCTTATTTATGTGCATTTAAGTGTGTTGCATGCATGATGGGCTGCTAGTCTAGAGTCATTTCCTTTAAGAGGTATTTATAAATGTCGTTTGAGGACAAATGATCCCAAGGGGGAGATATTGTAACATTCTGGAAATTCGTAAACTTAACTAAAGCCTAATGTAAGAGTTCTTGAGCTTTATGTGAAGGTTTTTGAGTTTGATTTGTGGGTTAGAATAGTAAAATGACTTCCCTAACTTAGAATGAAGGTTTTAGGGGTTAAACGTCAAGGTACGACTCCCCAAGGACCAACCAAAGGGGTCCTTGATGAGGACCCCAAAACAGTCCCTAAATTTGTCCCTTGGCAGTGACCCACGATGGGGACTCACGCCCCGTGAGGGAGGGTAGTGGGTCAAGAGCGACCAACCAAGCTGCAGACCACCACCTACGGAGGTACATCACACCCCGTATACCCACCCACGGTCCGTGGGTCACGGTCTCGTGGGTTGGGCAGTCCACTTCTTAGGCAGTTTAAGTTGGGGGTTAGGGGGAAGGTTCTAGATTTAATTAGTGGTTAAGTAGGTCGGTTTATTAGTAACTAGACCCCCTATATAAAACTAATATACCATTAATTAGATGATTCCAAATCATTATTTTAGATTCACCAAAGAACCCAAATTCCCTCAAGAAAATCCTCTCTCTAGAAAGAACAGGAAGAAGAAGAAAAAGGGTCAAAGCTAGGTCGTAATTCCTCCATTGTTGCAAGATTTTGTAAGGGATTTGAATCAAGGTGTGATAGATTATTAATCTATAGATTCTTCCATCCATAAAGCTCCCTAGATTTTACCCAATTGTTAAGATAAAACCCAATTCTAGCTAGGGTTTATTCCTATGTAGTGGGTAGTGTTTGAGTATGATTCCAATTGAGTGGATAATACTAATTTGTGATTGTTTTAGTATTGGTTCATTATATTATGATGATATTACATGTTTTCCATGGTTAAACCTAGTCGAATTAATGAAATTGATATCATGTGGGTCTACCCATGAAAGGTGAAATTGAAGACTTAGTGATGATCTTCTAGAATTGGTGTTATGAGTAGTAATTGATCAAGAAAAGAAGCATGTAAACATGAATTGAATTAGATTAAAGTATAGATTATGGATCATGACTAATAATGATTGATATTGAATCTTTATGATGAATTATAGTTAGAATTGCTTAAGAATGAAGCTTGTGACCATATTACCTTGTGATCTAGATGTGAATGGTGATTAGGTTGTTTTTGTGGGCTGATTGAAAGCTTATTCTCGTGAACTCACAATGAACTTAACATGAAAGGTGTTCTCACATAGTAATGGTTCTAGGGTTGAAAGGCTTTTCTCACCTAATAGAACCTAAGGCTAAAGAGCCTTCATACCTAGGTCATGGATGGTGATAGTTGCTCACGGATGGTCGGAAGAGGTATTATTAATGAATTAACATGCATTGGTTGTCAAGGACATTTTTCCATGAAATTTGAGTCATAATAGAGACTTAATAATTATCTTGTGGGATTTAGGCGTATCACCAAGTGGATATTGAAATGAGATGGAGGTTCCCAACTAGTTGAGTTTGGGCTTTCAAAATGGGAACTCTCATCTAGTAGAGTCCGAATTTCCCAAAGTATATCTCATGAAATGGAAGCCTTCACCTAGTGGAGTTTTGGGTTTCTAGTAGCAATCTACGTATCCCATAACTACGTGCACCATAGGAAAGTTAGCTTGTAGATCCGACTAAGCTAACAAACCTGTTCTACCTTAGGCAAGTGGACAAACCCTTGACGGTGTGGGTAACCCCGGGAGGTATCATGTGATAGTTCACATGTTCTCATGTCGGTTAAGGCTATATCCCAACTACAACAGGATTGGTAATGAACTAAGATTATGCTTGAAGAAGCATCTCCTAGAGTTCAAACCTAATGGACTAAGATTATGCTTAAGGAAGAATCTTCTAGAGTCCAACACAATTAATGAACTAAGATGTGCTTGAAGAAACATCTCCTAGGGTTTAAACTTAATGAACTAAGACTATGCTTGTGGAAGCATCTCCTAGAGTTAAAACAAATGATGAACTAAGATGTACTTAATGTAGTATCTCCAAGTGTTCAAAAGCCTTAATGGACTTAGACATGCTTAAGGAAGTATCTCATAGGGTCCATCTTAATAATGAACTTAGACATGCTTAAATAAGTGTCTCATAGAGTTCAACCTAATAATGAACTAAGATGTGCTGAAGGAAGTACCTCATATTGTTCTAAGGTTTAAAGAGAGGGACTATTTTCCAACTAAGGAGTATGAGTATGAGGACCTAAAAGTGGTACTTAGTATGAATGGTATTATGGGATGCCATTCATGCATTGCATTGACTTAAGGTTATTCAAGAATGTAACACCCCTTATCCTAGATAGATAAAAAATACAGACTTTGAGAAGTTGCAAGTGCAACCCACGGTTGCCATCCACGGACTGTAGGTCAGACCACGGTCCTTGCTGGTGGTCCGTGGTTCACCACTGCAGCCCCTCCCAAAATCCAGCTAAAAAAATCAGCTAAGTTTCGACCCACCGACAGATCCACGGTACGTAGGTCAGACCACGGTCCATGGTCTGTGGATCAAGATTCCCTTACCCAACCTCTGACATGAACTATGGTCGACCAGCACGGACCGTCGTTCGATCCACGGTCCGCAAGTCTGACCGTAGATGAGGGTCAGCTGCCAATAAGATGAAAATTGTTGATGGGGTCAACTTCAAATAGTAATAACTCTTAGCACAAAAGGAATTATGTGTCCCATTATCTATTATATGATAGATAATTGAATCCTCTTTCCAACGCCACCGAGTTTGCTAAAATCCAACCTCCGAGTAAAAAGTTATGCTCGTTTTAGTGAAGGCCTATCGAGCAGGCTTTACTTACGGACCCAATCTACGGACCGTCGATTGAATGACGGCCCGTCAATCCCGTCCGTCAGTCACTTTGACATCAATTAAGTCAGGGTTATTTTGGTCTTTTCCTATTTCGTTTAACCCCTAAGATACGTCGTTTAGACCCTAAATTATGAGGTTTAGTCAGTTTAAGCCTAGAAACATAACTAGAACTTACCTAAGTCAAATCATTAATCAAAACATAAGAAAATTAGAAGCAAGAGAGGAGAAAAAGGTCAAGAACCCTAGTTCAAGAAAGCAACAAGTTTTCTTCAGTTTCAGCCCAGAAATCAAAGGATTTCTCTGTGAAATTCGTCACCAGGTATGTGAGATTTCACAAGTGGGTTCCTTTCGCCCATTAGGTCACTAGTTTTCAGTCAGTTTCTTGATTCCATGATTATGAACAGACCTAGGATTTTTAGAATTTCAACAGATCATCATGAATTAGTTATTTAAATGTTCCAAATTAGATTTGTATGTTAATATTCAGTTTGTTGCATGAATTTCAAAACCCTAGCTATGTATTTCTTTAGTTCTTGAATTACACATGCTAGGTAAGATATTTCAGTTATTCAGATATACATGCTCCACTTTTGAACGCCACATTATCAGTATATTTCATCATAAACCCTATTTTGAGTTTTAAACTATGTTTTTGAGAAAACTAAGATGAGTTTTGAGAAAGAGCTTCTAAAACATGATTAGTATGACAATCGAGTAGGTCATCAATGTATGAACAGTATGGTATCTAGATATACCATCAATGTTTATGCAGTATAACTTCCCAAGTCATCAATGATCATAGTATA
>JAJOOO010023095.1:0-23133 GCA_029582685.1 Solanum piurae | reverse complement strand
TTGTTTGTTGGATACATCATATATTGATAATAGATAAATCAAATTAATGAATTTTATTATTTTAAGAGTAATAAAATGAAATTAATCAAATTGCATGAACAAGATATACATGTTTTTTTGTCTTTTATTAATAATATTAACAAATTTATTATTTCAAATAATAATAAAATGAAATTAATTAAACATACATATACTCCTTGATTTCCGCTTATTTTAAGGAAATCAGTTACAACCAATTAATTTAAACAAATGAAATACGTATCTCAATTTTAAAATTCGACAGATACATGTATCTCACGGATTTAAACCCATGTATCCTAAGTATGAAATATGGTAGAGGAAGTAATATTTAAAACTATCGGGAATCTGAGTAATTAGGACCTAAACTAGTGGGATTTATGTAGTTTACCCTATTATTTACATAAAAAAAAATTACTCCCTCTATTTTAATTTATGTGGCACTTTTCATTTTTCGAGAGTCAAACAGTTTAAGTTTGATCGGAAATTTGCGCATGAAATCTTCAATTTTCTTGAAATGAAATTTATATATTTGTAAACTACGTAAAAAGTACTATAAGTCATAACAATTGATAATTCAAAATGCTTAAAAGATCTATGGAAAATTTACGGTTAAAATTAGACTTGTTTGAATTTCAAAATCTAAAAAATGCCACATAAAATAGGACGGCGAGAGTACATACTAAGTATATAAATCAAAGAATTTTTTTTTAATTTTATGTATATGTACTGAAACTGCTTGTGCCTATTATAATATGCACACCAAATACGCGTGACATTTCGTGGAGTATTCAAGTAAAGGGGTTATTATTACTATTATTATAATATATAGATACGTTGAAATTGTGTGTGCCGTTTATAATATACGCACATTATTTTAAATAAGTAAGTAACCAGTAATAGTTGAGAAGTCAACATCAAATGGAAACTTGTGGAAAATTTGAAGGTATGATTGAGAAAAACACACTTTTGCCACATTGAAAGATTTTTATATACTTGATTAGGGGTGTGCATTCGGTTTTTTTATTTGATTTTATACTATTTAGTTTGGATTTTTTGGTTTTTGGTTTTGAAGAAGTGTAATCCAATTCGAACCAAAATAAATTTGGCTTGGTTTGAATTTTTTCGATTTAGTTAATCAGTTATGTCAATAATTAGAAACATAACAAAGTTATATTTGCAATTTTAAAAAAATTATATATATATATATACATACATAATATTGAATTTCTTAAATATACTTTTTAATATAAATCACAAGTAAAACGTAAAACACAATTCTTAAAAGTATATCAATTATAGATGTCCAAACATAAAAAAATAAACTAAAAAGGGACAAAAGTGGTTAACTTCAACTTAATTCTAAACATATATATATATATAATTCTTTTTTTTTTTGGTTTTTCGGTTTTCATTTTTCTAAATCCGAAACCAAACAAAGTAAATTATAAATCTAAAACCAAACCAAAAAACCAAACAAAGTAAATTATAAATCTAAAACTAAATTAAAAATCCAAAAATCCAAAAATCCAATCCAAATTAGAATTCGATTTGATTTTTCGATTTAATCCAAATAGTTCACACCCCTACCCTGGATTGTGAAGCTAACTTTTTGTTACTGTTATTTTAATGGATTAAAGCTTCTCAACGTGTATATGAATTATGATTCTTCCTTTCATGATGAAAAAAAACAATTTCTCATGAATATTAATAATATTTGATTTTCGAAAGGCAAAAAATAATAAATATTTTAGAATAGAAGGAACATTTAACCCTTTGATATTTATCTCTATCTGTTTTTCAAACGTTAAATATTCTTAAAGATTACAAAAGACACGTCTTTTATTGTAAACCTTGACATATATAGTTCATATAAGGAAAATGACCTAAATACATATCTAATTTTATTATAATTTTTAAAAATTCCCTATAACTTCTAAAAAAATTCAAAAATTCCCTCTCGGATACATCACTCCCTTCTTGCTGATACATTCCTACCTTCCTCTCGAATACATCATATCTCTCCCCTCTCTGATACATCCCTCCTCTTTCGGATACATTCCTCCCCTCTCTAATACTTTCCTCTCCTATGTATCTAGATGTCATATCCCCTCTTTGATACATCCCTCCCCTCTCGGATACACCCCTCCCATATATTTGGATGTCTGCTAATATATTCGAAAGTTCAGTAATGTATTCGAATTCATAAATTTTAAGGGATTATGATAATTTGAAAAAATAGTAGAAAAATAATGTAATTAACACTATGAGATTTATTTTGAATTATACTTAATATAATCTTCCACTTCTTGGTTTTTACTTAAAGTCTTAGGGCCCGTTTGTCCATGCGATATGGTATCATGATATGAAATCATGATATGGTATCATGATATGGAATCATGATATGGTATCATGATATGGAATCATGATATGGTATCATGATATGGAATAATGATATGGTATCATGATATGGAATCATGAGATGAAATTGAAGGTTTGTTTGGACATGCGATATGAAATTTTTGTGTTGTATATTTTCTCATAAACATAAAAATCTCATAAGTTGTAAAACTATTAAAATAGCCCCAATTGTTTATTCAATCTTATCAAATAAACAAAAAACTATAAAATCGCATAATAAATTATTACAAAGTTATTTGTTCTCCACTTAAGTAATTGTTTCATCTAACTTTAATTTAATAAAAAAAATTGAACATAAATTGTAGTGTACTAGTCTTTAATATAATCCTCCCACATAGTACGGACAATATCCTCACGTTGAACTTGCATTTCTCGATCATGTGATCGAGAAGACGAACCAACATTGTTACTTTGAGCCATTTGTTGGTCAATATCCTCCGCAACTATATCTTCATGTTCATAGACCATAAACATTTTGTGATGTTCTTCCTTTGCGATTACGATATGCTTGTTGCACCGCTTTAGGAACCTCTCCTTCTATATATGTTCCATCAATCGCACCAACACAATCCTACCAAATAAAGAATACATCAATATTAGTTTAGTGAACATAAAATAAATTGAAAGCATTATAGAATGCACTTCATAAAAATAATGTTTGTAAGAGTAATAAAAATAGTGCTTCCAAGACAATGCAAAGTCATAAAATAAATATTATCTCTTTAAACAAAGTTGATAGGAAATATGTAACTAAATACTAATAACTTATACATAAAATATAAATGTGCACTTATTAAGGTCATAAAATAAATTTATTAATGTGAATGAAATTTTACCTTAAACCAAGGCCAAAATCGAGTATTATATAGAATTTTGAAATGTACACCAGTCATATTTTTTGGTTGTATAAATGTTGGTGCCATCTTGCTAATTGCCTCGATAACTATTTTAACATGCCGGTTAATTGTTTCAAGTGAATGTTGAAAAGTTTCACAATCGTGAGGTGTGAGTTAAAGTGACTATATGTTGGTGAGAATAATAAATTTTATGTCGGTGAGAATAATAAATTTTAAAAAGTAATGATGTGATTATAAATTTTATTTACATATGAAACAAATGGTTAGTAGATATAAATGTGGGGTTGTTTTAACAAAATATAAATTCATGGATCAATTATTGTATTAAAATATCTCAAATCATGATATGGAATCACCATATAATTCCATATCACGATTTTTAGAGAATATGGTATCACCTCTCATGATACCATATCATGAGATGGAATCAGCGTAAAATCGCATGTCCAAACGCTAGTTTCATCTCACGATACCATATCGTGAAATGATATCGCATGACCAAACGCCTACTTAGACTTCCCAATTCTATAATTTTGCCATATTTTCCGATTGACTTCATGCTTGTCAAGTTCTATGAATTTAAATATTATTATAAAATATTGGTGGATAAGCATGCAACAAATGTCAATGAATTGAAACCTATGAAAAAGTAGAATATTCTGAAGAAGTCAGTAGAAAGTTTTTGTTGGTTCTTCAACCAACTCTCTTGAAAAAAAATACTCATTTATTAACACTTTCCCTAACACCTATAAAACAACCCAATCCAACTTACCAAATTGATATGTATTACTTTAAAGTTTAAAATGCAATGTATTGCCACGTGGAGACAAATCCAATTGGGCAAGTAATTGTAGTTCTTAAGCCTACTCAATCTGCCGCATGGCCATAACCATTTAGCCACGTTGTAAATCATGTTAAATCAATTTTCAAACACTATAGAGTAAAGGAAAAAAAAAGTGGCCACCTAAGCTCTACCCAACTAATTTGGAATTTCTAGAAATTACACCTTTTTATACATACTATATTTGTTTTTGGTTCCCTCTCGATGTTCATGTCTAGTACTAAGTCCGATTAAATTTAAATTTCGTCGGAAATATATATATATATATACTCCTTAGTTGCTGCTCCAAAACAGAACACTTTCAAAACTTGTTACATTTCCTATCCATCTTCTTCTTCTTTTCTTCCTAAATGGATTGGATCAGAGGGCATACCATAGGCCACGGCTCCTCTGCTGCCGTCTCGGCCGCCAAATCACGTTTCTCAGGTGAAGTTTTTGCTGTCAAGTCAGTGGAGCTATCGAAGTCACAGTTGTTGCAAAAGGAACAGAAAATTCTGTCCGAATTGAGCTCCCCTTATATAGTTAGGTACAAGGGCTACGATGTAACGAAAGAGAAGGATAAACTCATGTTTAATCTTATGATGGAGTATATGCCGGACGGCACACTTTCCGATGAAATTCGAAAACAGGATGGTCGGGTTAACGAGCCGTTGATCGGGTATTATACCAAGCAAATTGTACAAGGATTAGAGTACTTACATTCAAGGGGCATAGCACACTGTGACATTAAGGGGCAAAACATTTTGTTGAGTAAAACCGGTGCCAAAATCGCAGATTTAGGATGTGCCAGGTGGATTGATCCGAAGCCAATTGGAGGAACACCGATGTTTATGGCACCAGAGGTGGCGCGTGGGGAAGAACAGGGGTGTCCTGCAGATATTTGGGGATTGGGATGTACAATTATTGAAATGGCCACTGGTGGTGGATCGCCATGGACTAATGTGACAAACGCAGCTTCATTACTCTACAGAATTGCATTTTCTGGGCAATCCCCTGAAATCCCAAAGTTCCTCTCTTTACAAGCAAGGGATTTCTTAAGCAAATGCTTGATAAGAGATCCAAGAGAAAGATGGACGGCTAAAGAGCTCCTCAAACATCCATTTCTAGAAGAATCCAATTTGAATTCAACTTCAACAAATCAAAATTTTGTGACGAGCTCGCCAACAAGCATTCTTGATCAAGACATATGGAATTCAGTAGCCATGGATTCTACAAATTTACAAGAAGACAGCTCTCCGCTGCAAAGATTAAGAGATTTGAGTTCAAATTCAGGAGAATTTAATTGGAGATGGAATGATGATCAGATGTGGATCACAGTTACAAGTAGCAATAACCAATGATCTTGCTCTGTTCTAAATAGTTACAGTAATATTCAGTGTACAGATCCATTAACCAAGAATTCTAGATACTTACAGTAATATTCAAAAGATTCTCTATTATCTCACGCCAATAGCCGGTCGAGTAGACATTTTAATTTATATAAAATTAATTAAATTAACATACGTATTTTACGGGACATGATATTTTGATTTTGGAGATACGGAGTATATTCAAATTCATGGCAAGGTGAACTTTACGTAATTCTTATTAGTTTGGAAAAAGCCACATAAACTCTGTGTGTAATGAGACAGCTCAGCTAGCAAATTTCATTTGTTTTACAACTTTTATAAATAATAATACATGAATCTGTACTTTTGAGCAGTACCACACGACAAGTTTAAAATTAAATTTGTCTGAAAGCTAAAGTCACACGTGACTCATGAGGTTTAACATAACTAGCCCATCTGTCCCCTTTCCTCGAAAAGAATAAAATTAAACTCGCTTTCGATCATTAGATTTTGAATTAAATTTGAATTTACTTTTTTACATATTTATTTAATCATGAAATTTGATTTGATTTTAAAAATTTAATCTTCAAGTCTTCAAAACTAGTTCAGACCACCGGTGTTCTGGATTTTTCGGACTTTCATTCGCAAAATATTATTTTATTTTTAAAAAAAAGGAGTAAAATGCATATCTAAAACACAATTTCAAATATTCACCTGCATGCCTGCATACTTCTACTGTCAATTGTCATCGAGCTATTACTCACTTCATATCAAAGTTGTGCATTTTTAATATCTTATAGATTTTAAGCAAGCTACAATTAGAAGAAGAAAAAATGCACGGACAGGCGGATTCAAACTCGGATACTTTGTATGTTTTGTGCAACGCATTGACACTGAGCTATTAGAATCTATTGTTTGTAAGTGGTGTTTAAAATAATATATATATCAATATAAAGTAAAATAATTTTTCGACGAAGAATATTTAATTGAATAACCTGAAGGCTGACACCACAGCTCCGCCCCTGTAAACAGTTAACTGTATTAGTACCTTTTTTTCCCCATTTTTTGTCCAAATATTCATGCATCTGTTATTTAAATTGGTATTTTAAAAAATGGCTTAAACCAACCTCGCATGATCATTAGCTAACTCACAAGCCACGCCTCCATATATGGGACAGCATGGCATGGCAAATGGAGTACCGTTAATTAAATAATTAATTAGTGGTTGTTGATTTGTAATCTACTCTAATATTTAATTGTTTGATTTAGATGCTAAATTTTAAAACTAGTACTGCGTCTTACGGCATGAGGCCCAAGGGATGAGACAAATCTATTTATTTTTTTTGCTTGTACGTACTTTAGAACTAAACCCTACCTATGTTGTCACTACTTAGCTCCGGTTTACTTATAGATTTTGAGATTGAAAATTTGAGTTCTTAAAGTCGTGATGTTTTGACTTTGAAATAGTATCTGGACATATATTTTAGTTGAAAAGAATTTGAATTTTTGTGAGTAAAAGTGAAATTTCTCCCGATCAGATTTTGAACTTGAAAATTTTTAAAATCTCATCCAAAATTTATGACTAAACAGATATTTATTTAAAGATAAAATTTTAAAATTTATCGCCAATCGTCAAAGTACTCGTGGAAGCACAATAAGTGATTATTCAAATTATGAATATGTGACAAGTTTAGTCACAATGGTTTATATCATGACTACTTGTTGAATATTCTTTATTTATTTCATATGTAGATAAATAATACATTGGTATTGATATTGTGTGTCTTTAATAATACGCACACCAAGTGCACAAGCCATTTCAAGACACATTTTAAATAGGCAAGAAGTTGGTATCTAATAAGAAACTTGTGGAAACTTGAAGGTATGATTGGTGCACTTTTCACAAAACACACTTTGCCACATTGAATTAAATTTTCATACACTTGATGTAGAAGCTACGAACCACTTACTAAAAGGCCAACTTTTTGTCACTGTGTTTTTGAATGGTTTAAATAACCTCTCAACGTATTTATGATTCTTACTTTAGCATGACGAAAAAGCAATATCTCATATTACTTCTAGAAGGGGATGATCTTGCGTTTCGAAATAGTCTTGACGATATTGATGATAATGAGCAGTGACAAAGTTAGGATTTTCACTATGGAGATTTAATATAGGAAGAAATAAACACACGTACTATAATCGAAGGGAATTCGACATATATCAACAATGATTAATATATAAATGCATACTTTGTTTTATTAAATCACTTAACCATGATAATAAGCTGAATTGATTTGGTATAAAATGATAAGTATTTATGGTTTTGCTTCCTCAATTACCTTTCCCGTCTTCATTTCACTTAGTTGACACTTGACAATTTAACCATTTTTAAAAAAATTAACTCTTTGTCTATTTTGAAAGATTACATATCCTCATGATTCTAAAAAAGATATCTTTGATTGTAATCTTCCACTTCTTGTTTATTTGCCTAAAGTCCTTAAAGACTTCCCAATACTATAATTTGCCAATTTTTTTCAACTGACTTTATGCTTGTCCTGTTCTTGAAATTTAATTATTATTTTAAATTTGATGGATAAGCATGTATTAACAAATTCAATGCCTACCAAAAATTGGAATATTCTCAAGACTTGGTAAAAAGTTTTATTGATTCTTTAACCAAAACTCTCATGAAAAGATACTCATTTATCGGTTAATCTTCAAAAGTGGTTACACAATAACCCAATCTACCACCATCCAACTTATTTCAATCAGTATAAATCGAAAGATTAAATACACTGAATCGATACGTACTTCTTTAACCTGCAATGTTTTGCCACATGGCGAGAACTAAATTGGCCACGTAATGGTACATAGTCTAGGCTAATAAGAAATCAGTGGTTGAAAAATTATATTATATATATAGAATATAAATATTTCGGTCAAAAATTATTTATCATATATATATAAATATTGGATATTCTTAATAAAATTTCTGACTTCGCCACTCCAGTTTTCTCAAGCTGTAGTATGGCCATAACGATTTGGCCACGTTGTAAATCCCGTTAAACCAATTTTCAAACTCTATGGAGTAAAAGGAAAAAAAGAGGCCACCTAAGCTCTACCCAACTAATTTGGAATTTCTGGACATTCACCATATATATATTATTATATATACGTAATATATTCCTTCATTGTAGCTCCAAAACAAACCAAAAACAGAGCATTTTCTAATATCTCTTCTTCTTCATAAATGGATTGGACCAGAGGTCATATAATAGGCCACGGCTCCTCTGCTGCGGTCTCCGTTGCCAAGTCACGTTTCTCCGATGAGGTCTTCGCTGTTAAGTCAGTGGAGCTATCCAAGTCGCAGTTATTACAAAAAGAGCAGAAAATTCTGTCGGAATTGAGCTCCCCTTATGTAGTTAGGTACAAGGGCTACGATGTAACGAAAGAGAAGGACAAACTCATGTTTAATCTTATGATGGAGTATATGCCGGACGGTACACTTTCCGATGAAATTCAGAAACAGGGTGGTCGGATGAACGAGACGTTGATTAGGTATTACACGAAGCAAATTGTACAAGGACTAGAGTACCTGCATTCAAGGAGCATAACACACTGTGACATGAAGGGTCAGAACATTTTGGTAGGTAAAACCGGTGCAAAAATTGCTGATTTTGGTTGTGCCAATTGGAGGGACAGTGGCACAGTGCCAATTGGAGGAACGCCGATGTTTATGGCGCCAGAGGTGGCGCGTGGGGAAGAACAGGGGTGTTCAGCTGATATTTGGGGATTGGGATGTACAATTATCGAAATGGCCACCGGTGGATTGCCATGGACTAGTGTGTCCACCGCAGCTTCATTGCTTTACAAAATTGCATTTTCTGGGCAATCCCCTTTAATTCCAAAGTTCCTCTCTTTACAAGCAAAGGATTTTTTAAACAAATGCTTGAGAAGAGATTCTAAAGAAAGATGGACAGCTAAACAACTACTCAAACATCCATTTCTCGAGTCGAATTCCACGGCAATTCAAGATTTTGTCACAAGCTCGCCAACAAGCATTCTTGATCAAGACGTATGGAATTCAGTAGAGGAATCAGAAACTACGATATTACAAACAGTTAACTCTGCTGTGCAAAGGGTAACAGAATTGGGTTCGAATTCAAGAAAATTGAATTGGAGATGGAATGATGATCACAGATGGATCACAGTTAGAAGGAGCAATCAATAACTCAGGATCGATGTCTCTTGCTGTAAATTTTGTAATTAATCTAGAGTTGGATAATATGAAATTTATTTTTTATTCATACTTACTAGTTTAGGAACTAATTACTTAGATACACTCTAGTTTGCAATATTACCTATCTTTTAAGATTTTGATGCCTCCAAATAGGTTCTCGGATACATGTGGTCAAATTTATGTGTAATTTGTTCAATTACATTGTATCAAAGTGGATTCGTATGTATTTGAGGTATATAACAAATTTTGCTTGCCTCCCTGGCCTCTCTCCCATCTCGCTTGTCACTCTCTCATGTATTTGATATTCTAAATACATGGGAATCGCTTCAAATACATACAGATACATGTATCTAGTGTGATTCACATATATCTGGGCTATAAACGAATCTCGCTCGCCTCTCGCTCTATTTTTGTGTATCTGATAGCAAATATATATATATATACCTAGAAAATTCTTAATTAGTGATAACATATGTAATATTTTGAAAGTATATATAAAAATAATATTTATGATAATAAAGTATATCTAATTATATAATTTTTCCTTTGTTTAATCCTTAACACCACATGACCGTATAAGCTAAGTAACAATATTGAGTTTCATATTATAATGGTTTTATTTTGCGTGGAATATTAATGAAATAATGCTGAAATCTTTGCAATCAGTAAGAAAATAAGGATAATGATCAATTGAAGATAGTGACTACTACAGATAAAAGAAGATTGAAATAAACTTTAAAAAATTAGTGGTTTAAGGAATTTATACATTAGAAAAGAAAAGGAGATAAAACCTAAGATAAAAAAGTAGACAGAGAAAGACGCAACAAACATGTATGTGGACATGATTTCAAGTGACCGTTTCTTGGTCCTTTTTAATAAGAAATGAAATTAGACTCTTACCACTTTACACTTTTCATGTTTTGAAATTATGGATCACCTATTGGCTCTAAAATTTTCATTTAAGTGACATCCAACTTAGATAGGCGGGGTGAGATAAATTTCGATGTAATTTTTAAAATTATTTGGATTGAGATGTGCCAAATCAAGATGAGTTAAATAAGAGATTATAGCTCATTCATTTAACTCGTACGTACCAAATTCAAATTTCTCTATTTAATTTTTTACTTCCTATAGCAATTTGTTTGATTACGAAATAAAACTAATATATTAGACGACATATCTATCATTATATCACCCCTAAAATAAATTAATTTTGAAAAGTTAATTAACAAGATATTTCATAAATCAATTTGAGCCGTATGGATAAGGTGAAATCGACCACTTAAAATGGGTAGATAAATGAATAAACAAATCATTAATCCGTTCAAACTTGAACCGACCATGCATATTTTTGTGGATTAAGTTTATCAATACTTTGAGATAACACCCATCACTTTTCCCATGGCACTTGCCATTTACCAACCGTAAATACTGAAAAGGCGTTAAATACTATTATTTTTTTCGATTTAATTTGTTTTACTTTTTTTTTTAGTCTATTTAAAAAAAAATATTTTTGACAACTTTTAATTTTTAATATTTCATATAACATATTTAAGAGTTAAGACTATAAAGATTAAAGAAAATTTTGATACATTTCTGATTTTACATATCTTTAATTTAAAATTTAAATTTTCTCTTTAGTTTTATATTTCATATCAAATTAAAACTAGATAAATAATTTAAAACGGAGAGAATACTATTATCCAGTTGAGAAATATAAGAAGTTAAATTATCTTAGCTGTTCACGTTTTATAAAGTTACCCAAATTGATGTTATATTAAAGTTGATGCCAAGTGTAGTAGAGTTATTGGGCAGACTGTGGTGAACTTTACGTATTCCTATTAGTTTGGAATTAGCAAGAAGCTGTTTGTCTCTGTGGTGGGACAGCTAGTAAGTCTCAGCAGTACACACGTGAGGTTTTCTTTGGGTTTTTTCGATATAATGTTTGAGTATTTATATTGGAGCATGATTAAATTTAAATTTATGTCAGGAAATTTTATATTGGGGGTAAAGCGTTTCCTATCAAGGAAACTCTGTAGATTGCACCCAACGGACTCAAATCCGGAATCTCTAATTAAGGATGAAGAAATACTTATCACTCCACCACAATCTGAGATCTCTAATTAAGGATGAAGGAGTACTTATCGCTCTATTTCAATTTGTTTGATTATTTTGAATTGGTACAAAATTTAAGATGATAAAGAAGATTTTAAAATTTTGTGATCTTAAATTAAAGATAATGTTCATTAATTTTATGATCTTAAACAAGATATGTAGAAAGTTGAAACTAAAGAGTTGCTAAAAAGAGAAAGAATGTTTTTTTTGAGAGAGTATTACTTTCTCCGTTCATAATAATTTGGTCCTTGACGTTGACCTGACACATTATTTAAGAAAATTTCAATTAGAAGTATATTTTAATTTCGTGCGCAAACACTTGTTTAATGATCAAATTTGGACTAGTTTGGGGGGATTAATGAGTAGGTTGTTTCTCTTTTCCTTTTGCTTATTATGTATAGAGGACTTAAGTTTTTTTTTAGCGTTTGAATATTTATTTACTTTCTGTTTTTCAAATGTAAAAAACTTCTCCAAAAGAAGCAAGATATTAATTAACTATATTGTTAATCTGTCATTTATAGAAAAGAGTATATGGTTTTGGAAACAATCATTTGAAAATATCTTTGCACACGGAAGCTCATCATCTTTAATTTTAACATTATTTCTTATCCTTTTGTTCCATTAGTCACATTTTGCAAATGGATGGTGGTGGAGTAACTTTTTTTCCAATAATAAAAAGTATAAATCTTTTGACGTTTTGTAAAATAAGATTTTCTTTTTGAACTTTGAACAAATAAATTAATAATATATTCAACGTAATTTTATAAGTAAAGTCAGAAAAAGATGACATATATGTAACCTTATTCCTAACTCGTGAAGGTAATGAAAGTCAAAGACAAACATATGGAGTTGGTTTGAAGAAGTTTAGAATTTTATATAATGCCTTTTCAACGAAAAGTGAAAGAAGTTGCAACTAATTTCACCAAAACTGCAATTTTCACTCAACAAACAAAATAATCTACCTCTTTAATTTAGTGGTGAAGTGAAAGTTAACCAACTTTTATTTCTATTTTAATCTTGGCTCTATCAATTATTAGAGATTACTAGTAATATTATTATGATTAAATTACTTGATTAGATTAATATTAACATAAAATATGAATTTAAAAAATTTACCTTGCATACAATAACTTTTCATAATAGACATGTTCTTTCATGAAGATATAGTACTTAAAAGACGAGTAATTTTGCTGTGGCATAAACCAAACCGTTGCATAATTAGCATTACAAATTAGCCAGAAATTACGAAAGACGAGCAATTAATCTGTCATTACACAGTAGCTGTTAAAAAAAAAACCAGCAAACAGATTCAAGCATCAGTTATTTATTTACATGCGCAGACAATTTTCTCGTTCAAAAGACAACGTGATACTTAGAGGGCATAACACAGAAATAAACAGAGGCGTTTAAGCTGCTTCCGCGAAACCAACTCTCATTTTCTCGGAGTCAAACACTGTGTGGTAGCGACCCATGAAAACATCTCCCAAGATCCTGTAACAAATGAATAACGTCAAATTTCTAGTGCACGCTCAACAAACAACACGAAGTGCAAGGGATGCATGGATTGCCCTCAAGCGGATTTCTCTTGCTCAGTTTCATGTTTGAATATTACATAGAAGCTTAACATTGAATAGTTTAGAAAGACTTTGCAGAGCAGAACTTCGAAAGAAGAGTACTTGTACAAATGTTACAGTGAAATCTGAACACATAACTATCGACAAAATGGATATTTAGTCCTCAGAATATGTCGAAACAAGTTAAGGTCAATTCACTATCAGAATAAAATAACATCAAAGAAATTGATATTTTTCTACATTTTTTGGTTTATGAAACCTACATATAAAGAATACTTCTAATTTATGTGAACTGGCATGGTGTTTAAGAAAGAGAATTCTGATGTTAAACATGGTATAACATTTGTGTCGCTAAACAACATTTCAAACTTGTGGTATTAAACATTGTCATAACATTTGTGTGGCTAGACAAGCTTGTCGTCGAAGGATAACATGGGAAATTTAAGTTCAATTATTTCCAAAATTGGAAAGAGGTCATACTGAAAGCAAAATAAAGTCACAAAATCTGGAATGGAGGGAGTAATAATTTTCATTGAGGTGATTCATAGAAGCTCATTATTGTGGCCTCAATAAAACATACTAGTGAATCGTGGGAGTGCAGAACAAAAAGTAGAGAGGCATACCAAAGGGGTCCACGAGGAGGCGGCACATCTAATGCTGTGAATCCACTTATGCACTGCGTAACAGGAGCCTCACCAACTTTAAGGACATACTGTACAGTAACAACCACAAAAAAGAGTGTCAAGTACTATAGATATCAGCATATTTGCACTTTGCCAATGTGATTGGTTCATGCTATATATTTTTCAAAGACTACTATTTCGGGACCTGTTTTGGGGAAAACAAAGACAGTAAAGAGCTTTCATCCTAGTGTTAAAACTGTTAAATCAATCTCTAAAAAACATCACTTGGTTAAAAAATATACAAAACAAGGTAGAGTCTAGAATGCCCCTTTTTTCTTGAAAAGAATTGGCTGGATATGGATTGCCTATTCGACACGTGTTCTCTGAAGCAATATCTTAAATGAGACGAAGTACATCAGTAGATCAGATAAAAATTACCTGCTGCGGCGTCAGCTCAAATGTTTTATCACCAACGGTAAAGGAAACATTAGGCATGGAAGCAAGGCTGTTGCAATTAACTGCAGATTCTCCCATTGGACTGGGCAATCGGTCGCAAAGCTGCAGTTGGGATTTGAATAAAGCCTTGAGATGTCAATTTAACCAACATTCACTGTACATTATGTATAAAATCTACCTCACCTTATTCATATAGTCAAAGATTCTATCTGCAGTTTCATTTCGCCTTAATTGGTTTTGCATCCATACCACAGCCATCTCACAAACCCTGCACATCTCGTCATGCACGCCATTCGAAGCCTCATTGTGTTTGTCCACCACACTCTCAATAATCATGCTGCATATAGAATTAAACATTAATAATTGGCCCAGACTCCAGACATACAGCAATAAAATTGAGGATGAATGTGTTCAAATAAACAGCAAGTAGAACCTGCAGCAACTTCATGCGACAATAAATTGTTCATTTTTTCTCTAACGGTAATCATTAGAGTAAGATGGTTGATAACACTGATGAGATACCAGTTTTATGGCATGTGTATATTTAATCGTTTCTAATTATAATCATTTCAAATGAAAAATGTTGAACATGCAGATATATTTAACCTCACCTAACATCTCGTCCACCATCTCTGGAGCATAAACTGATTTGGGAGCAGATCTGCTGAGGCGCTGCCTGTAAAGCATAGGCGGGAAAACCAGACTCAGATTCTAATATCAAATGCAGTAAGCTGCTCAAAATTAGTACCTTGACACAGTAAGGTGTCGGTGAAGACACTCAGATGCAGTGGAGACACCTTGTAGCAAGAGGTGTCATCCATAATTTTCAATGTGTGAGCTCATCCATAATTTTCAATGTGTGTGAGCTCATCCATAATTTTCAATATGCGTGTGCGCACGCACGTGGGGATATGTAATAAGTCAACAAAGCTTGAAAATAATACAAAGTAAAATAGCAGTTTGAGACAGAAGTAGCGTTAGAACCCCACATCCCCAGATCTAAACCCTTGCACAAGCCAAATCAGTGGCAATAGGCTCCACTATATGTGCAAAATCCAGTGTATAACACTGTTTGGGTGCAAATAGTGCCAAATAGATTCTCTAGAATGATTATAGGAAAGATACTTAGCAGATGTCATACCTTTGATTCGAGTAGATCCAGTATAGTTTTTCCATATTCACTGACTACTGACTTGCACTCCTGGCTGACAACTCCTGACGCTCCAATAGCATGATTAATTTGAGTAATAATGGTCTGAAAAAAGAATATATGAATGAAGAAAATTAGTTAATTCTGATGCATGTTGTTGGTGAGAATTTATTACCATAAGCAAGAAACAAACATGCATCAAGAACTCAATGATTCAACTGAACATCACGGAGTAGCAGCTGAATAAGAAGTAACATGGCCCCAAAACACCTATTCCATAGTTATGAATAGCGAGATCTACATAAATGTCCAAAAACTTAATGTACGTGATCAGGTCACAAGTCCCCTAACCTCTGGAATTCTTCATCTGGTGAAGAAGTGGTTGCCAATCAGACATTCTAGGATTATGTTAGATGTAAAAACCATTCCTTATTTGTAATGTTCAACTCTGCTACTGGTTTAGACCAGCTTTTGGGCAAAGTCAAAAAGAAATTTGAGAAATATTTTTTTCAAAAAACAGAAATTTGAGGAAATTCTACTAGTCATTGAAAATCTTAATAGAAGCAATCAGAAAAGCTGCAAGTTCAGATTTGAAAAGAAAAACCATGAAGAACTAAAAGTGTGCAGTTTGCATATCGACAAAATGTTGCAGTTCTGCATAAGTGTTATCAGCTCAAAATTTGATGTGAAGACAAAATACATATAATTGTGGTTCTGGCTCTTATTGATTGTATTTCTGTCAAGAAAGATACATACTGTTGGTCCTGCCAATAAGGATGTTCCAGAGTCTGCAATTGCTGAACAACCACCAGAACAAAATCCTGGGGAAAAAAGAAAAGAAGAAAATTAGCTTCACAGACTACATGAAGAAAATAGCTTGAAAATTCAGAATCATTAATTTCACAGGCAACATCACAAACAATAAATCAAAAAATAATACCAGTTGTTTCACCACCGACAAGCACGTCACCCATATCAAACTGAAAAAACGACATAATTTAATCAGTCCAAACAAAAGTATACAGCATTGGTGCAGATTCATTTTTAGAATTTTAATAGAAAATCCACCTGCCAGTAGCCTTTGTGAGTTACAGGAACATATGTATGTTCACCCTTGAAATGTTTGGGATCAACTCCACCGAAAACAAGTTCGCCTCCTTTTTCCTCTTCAGCATTCCGATTGAACCAGAATGAGAAGACCGATTGTTTAACAAGACCTTGATTTACCATATTGTACCTACGAAAATTATAAATGTCTCAAGACTTGTTGATTCAAGCAAGAAAACAATTTAGAAGAACATAACAGATTAAAAGAAGTAAATTCCATGAAATCAAACACATATGTAAGAAATCCACAAAATTCATAATTGAAATCCAAGGAAATCACCTTGAAACTAAAATAATTTTTTAACATATAAATATGGATAGCATACCAGACAGGGACAGCTTTCCCTACAGATATCTCTTGAAATCCAAGCCCAAGAATACCATCAAACTTGGCTGCCAAAAAGGTGATGCCTGGTTCTCGAGTTGCCTCAATAAAGTCCTATTCCAAAAAAAAAAAAAGTTAAGAAAGAAACTGACAGAGCCTATCCAAAACACTTCAATTCAATAATTACCTGATCTTTGACAACAAGATCGCCAACTTTGACATTGTCATTACTAAAATATCCAGAAATAGATCCAGTTCCATAGTGGATTGCAGCAGATGTCCCTGCATCAAGAATGAATTGGTTGATATTTGGCAAACTATTTGCATGTGCAGAAAAATTTCACAAGAATAAATGACAAACTAGGCAAAGCTTCTTCTTCTGTCTATAGATCTCAACAATGACAGAGCTTTGTCCTAATAGATTATCATCCGCCTATATAACATTGATATTCTGTATTTAGCCATATCAGGGCATGTCACATGGTAAGCATCTTGACTTCTTCGCAATATTTAATGGTTTTTTCATCATTTGACACATATTACCATAAAAGGAGGACATGTTCACCACTGGAGACATGGAAGGCACTCAATCATCAGTTTTCATGGTTTATTGTGACTGTCAAGCTCCTCTCATTTTTTCGAAGATAGGGTGGAACAGATTAAATTTAGTAGTGTCTAAGCAATGCTAAAAAAGCATTTAAGATTAATAGTCTTCTTCTAATAAATTTGGCATGCTATGTCATGCAGTTAATCATAAATAAAATATATGCACATCAATTTTGTGAACATGCAATGAAGATGACCATCTACAATAATCCATTTTGATCTTTATCTGTTCTTTGAGATTAAAGTTCCAAATATTTCCAAGTGAAATTATTTTACTGCAACCTCAGCCTGACGGAGTTGTTATTCATCAGGTCATTTAACTAAATAATAGATGACTTGTTGCTATCAGTCTGTCCTTCATTGAATGAAAAGAAATCACAATTCACAGCACACACCCAATCAACGAAAAAGTACATATACTCCAACAAATAAACAAAAATCACAGGTTGGACTCTAATTGAAGTAAAGAGAACGTGAAAAAAACTAGAAATATGAGTAGCATCTATTACCATTCTTTTTGTAGGTACTGGAGTGACTTGACTTGTATTTCGGGTGGAGATAACAAGCAAGCTGCATCAGATTAAATTAACATAAGGTTTCCTCGTTAAGACACAGCTACATGTATTTGCATCAGTATTAACAACAGGATATAGCTACTCACTGAAAAATGACATTTTGCGGAGGGCACCCAAAGATTAGAACTTCCAGTATCAAAGATGACAGTGAACTTTTGAGGTGGTGAGCCAATGCTAATCTCACCAAAGTACTGAGCATCCAAGTAGTTCTTTAGTGCAATAATATCAGTGTCTGAATCTCCTACATTTCCACCAAGACGGTACTTTCTTGCAGACTGCGCTCCATTAGAATCAATGCCCCCAAAAACTTGGTTGGTCTGATCCAACTTCCTCTTCTTAATTCCAACTCTGACCAGTCCATCATTTGATACCGAAAACACCAAAGGGGATAAAAAAAGTAACAAGCACAGTGCAGCTAAACAGGCTCCATATCTAGTACCCATGCTTGGCACTGCATAGTACATGACAACAGGTCAATTAATCTTCCATTGGTACACACTCTCCTTTGTCATTTACGAACCCAACACTTAAGTTAGGATAACAATACATTAACTTAAGCAACTGTCTCTCTTTACACGTTCAATTTCTTACAACAAGCTCAGGTTAGAACATTTTAAACAAAACAAATATATAGGGACCCATGACACAAATTCCACAAAAACTGGTACACTACCGAGAACAAAAAACAAAGAAATAGACAGCTCCACTTCCCAACCCAACCACTTCTAGATAGCTGAAGAAATCCAAAGAAGTAGATAACATATATATGCTACGTTCACCCAAAGAACCCTACCAAGGATGGGGCATGTGGGACAGAGATATCAAAACTTTATTAGAAAAAATTGAAGCTCTTAGTAGATGTAATTGACCTAAACTTGAACGAGAAAAAGATAATCTGCAATGACACAAATACAAAAACAACATACCGTGTGTCATCTCACAAGTTAGTTATGGGGGAGGGCGGTGTATATGCAGACCTTACCCTACCCCTGCCTTGCGCAGGTAGAATGGTTGTTTCCGATGGACCCTCCGTATTTACCAAAACAATTTTCTTCAAGTATTAAAAGAAAAGGTAACAAAAACATAACTATCTCACTTCAATCATCAAGCATTGTCCTTAGAGACAAAGTCCAATGATATCATCATCATCATCATCTTAAAATCATCCTACCCACATCAATAAACTATACGCAAAGCAGAAATACAAAATCTCAGATTAACCCTAAAAACTGAATCTTTATACCATCAATCCACCTGGGTCAACAAAAAACATGATCTTTCTATCCTTTTTACCTCAAACAGATCAAAAAAGGAAGGTCAACCCAGTATCATTATTCCTCAGCTCATACAAATTTTCCCAAAACTCAGCTAAGAAAAATGAAGAAACCCCACAAATAGAAAGGGCAAATTACAACAAGAACATCAATAAAGTGATCAAAGCTCAAATCTTGTACAATAAAACTTGATATCAACAATAGGGAAACTCGATCATGTTCATAATTATCTTAAAAAACAGAAAAAATAAGATGAATTATGAAACTTACCAAAGAATCTAGACCGGAAAATTTGGAAAGTTTTAGGTTTTAGGAGAAACCTAGAATGAGCAAAGCAAGAATGGTGAGTCAACTTATAGAGCTTAATAACTTAGCCAGTTGGGTTACTCACTTTACCCGAGGTTACATATTAAATTACTACGCATATTAAAAAATTATAAATAAGAATTTAAAAAATTAGAAATTTTATAAATAAATATGAATACTTTTAACAAGAATTAATATAATATTTTCTTGATTTAGTAGCGTGAACAATTAATATGTGATAATTATTTTTAATAAAATGATCAATATGAAATGAAGGAAGTATTAAATTAATATATATATATATGCATACACGTCATGTAAATAAATTAATGGGATCTTATCTTAACTATCCTTCGAATAAAAATCAAGATAGTATGATTTTGTCAAAAATGTTTTATTTCTTTTTTGAAAAAACAAAGGAGGAAAGTGAGAAGGAACCTTCCACCAGACTTTCATTTGTTTCACTAAAATAGTAATTGTATAAATTCAGTGTTGATATTGGCCTAATTCTATTATTGAACTTTATATTCTTTTAGATTTAGATATGTATTAAGTTATTTATATATATATAAAAAAAAGAGTATTTAAGTTATATATCATACTTGAAATTTAGCCTTGGAAGTATGTAATATTCTGCAATTTATTCCCTTTCTCACCTCATTTCCTAGTTACAGGATCAATGGTTGTTGGTTAACAATGAACATGACATAAGTTTATCTACACATATTTTAAGAGCCTATTTGGACCTTTCTTATGAAATTATAATTTAAAATTAGATTGATATTATTTGAACATGTGATTTGAAATTATCATTTCAAAACATGATTTCATAGCTTAAATTTTCTATATATATATATATAGACACACACACTTAATTTTTTTAAAATAAAATATTTGACTCATAAATTTATATTTGTAATAAAAAAAACCCATCATTATAAATTTTACAACAAAAAAAAGAGAGAGTCATACTCGTGAAAAGATTATATATACCATGTGAAATAATTATATAAAAAAATAACTAGTTATTATATTGTTAAGTCGTGAATCTATATAAAATTATATCTTTCAATATAAGCATCTGTTACAAATAAATATTTTATCCTAATACAATATTCTACCTCTCAAACTTTTCTGAATAGAAACTTCAATAGACGAGCCAATTAAGTTTTATTTCTTTGAATATGAACACCTATATAAATTCTCAATCAATATTAACAAGATTTTATAAAGAGTAATATTGACAAGTAAAATCTAAAATAGTCAAATTCAATTGAACAATCTTATTTTTTCAAGGGAAAAAAAAAAGAATTTGAAATATGTATTTTCTCTTACAAAAATTAGTTTCATATTTATGTTCTCTTCACCATTTATCAAAATTAAATAGTGTCAAATATATAAAAAAAAAACTTAACTTTCTCCTTAGTGAAAGAGTAAGAGTTAATATCTTAAAAAGTCACTCAATTTTGAGAATTTATTTAACAAAGTCATTAAACTTTGATTTGTATCACAAAAATCACTCAACTTAGACTTTTGTATAAAAAAAAATCACTCAATAAAATTTATTTTTTCTAAAAAAATTAACATATCAAAATAATTGTTGTATTATATAAATGTAGACTCCACAAACAAATAAAATCAAATTCATAATTAATTTTTTTTTAAAAGATCTCGATTTTACTCAAACTGAAACTATGCCAACTCTGTTCACTGCAACTAATACTCTATTAATTAATGTTAATTTAATGATGAAATTCAATTTATCTACTTATTTTAGAAAGTTCTTTTTTTAAAAATAAAATATTGGATGATATTTGATTAAGTAATTGTTTTTTGAAAAAAAAACTTGCCGATGTTAATATGACAACTGCTATGTTTGGCCAAAGTTCAAAAATACTTAGTGTTTTCTTTTTAAATGTCTGTCCAAATATTTGAATATTTCTCTAAAGTAAGTAATTTATATTTAAAAAAAACTGGAAAATTGACTAAACAGAATATAATCTCTGCCCAACCAAACATTACTCTATACTGCCAAAAACACACACACAATGATTTGCTTTGCTTCTAAAATCAAGACCAAGAGACCCTTAGTGATCAGACATAAAAATCGAGAATTTTTTTATATAAATATCTAAGTTGAGCGATTTTATTGATATAAATGTCTAAGTTGAGTGATTTTATTTATACAAAACAAAGTTTAGTGACTTTATTAGATGCATTCTCAGAGTTGACTGACATTTTGAGATATTAACTCAAAGAGTAAAGGGCAACTACAAACTTACCATGGTTAATTGCATCATCCACGAAAAGAAAAAAGTGATTTAACAATTTATTTTTCAACATCGTCCTACGATAGTCCTTCCTTTATCCCTTTTGAATAAAAGAATTTAGTCTTGTCGCTCATAATTTTGCATAACTTGATACTTCCATTGTTGATTTGAATTACATTTATAAAGTTGATGTTTTAGCATGTATATATTTGTTTGTGCCATATATATCATTGTACACTTGTAATAGAAAACATCTAAGACATAATATATCATATTGATATATTAATGTATACCACATAAATTTTCATGAATATAAGATATGCATCATATACATGAGATATATGGATATACATATTATATATACATAAATATAAAATTATCTTAACTATCAAAATGCAAGTCAAAGCACACCAAATTTTATTCAAATGAACTTGAATTTTAATTTTAGCTTCCACACAAGCTTAAAAGTTTTTGCGATAAAGCTTATTTGGTTTAACAACACCTTTCAAATTTTAATTTGTGAATTCTCAACCTTCACTTCAGATCTTGATAAAAAAATAATTTAAAAATTAAACTTCATGGTCTAGATTGAGTTTGTCGTCATTCAAATATTAATTGAAATAATTTAGACGAATTTTCATTGAGAAATTATCAATCAATAGGATAATAATGAGGCAGTATGTGCGCAGGATGGAGCGGATTACGAGTTCTCCTAGGTGGGCCGGTTGCAAGCCTTTCTAATAATAATTAAAAAAAGAGCAACTTTCACATATAGCAAACACAAAATTCATATTTGTATGTTATAACAAACTTTGCATAATTGCGCTCCATAGCAAACATAAATATGTATATTTCGCTATACATATACAAAAGAAAGCAGTTGTATAATCTGTTTTGGTATACATATACAAAAAGATCAATTGTATAAAGTGAGAGAGGCGAGTGAGCGAGCGAGATCTGGGAGAGGGGAACAAAAATATATGTATATATACAATTTTCACGCATTTTATACATTTGCGTTTTTGTATAAAGTGAGAGAGGCGA
>JAJOOO010023094.1:0-17057 GCA_029582685.1 Solanum piurae | reverse complement strand
TGTGTCAGTTGGTCGACCTGTGTCATGGTGTGATCCACATGAATTAACTTGTCGAGTCTAAGAGAATGAATGTGCATCCGAAAATTGAGGGGGGTAGAGAGTCATGTGATTGCTTGGGCTTGAAATACTTGCTTCTGTACAAGTGTCGTTTAGAGTCATAGTGCGTCGCTTGAGGACAAACAACGAATTTAAGTTGAGGGTGTTTTCGTTGGATATGGTAAGATTCCTTGCATGGAGATTATGTTTGGAGTAGTTCTTGAAATCCCTGTGGAAACTTCTTAGGTGTTTATTTGTATCAATGGTTTAGTGGTTGTTAAGACGTTGGTGTTATGGTTAGATTAAGGGAGATAGATTTGGAAAGACTAGTGGGATTTCTCCCAAAGGGGAGATAGTGTGCTTCATAGTTGGTATGTGAGTAGAGCTACGTTTCTCCCAAAGGGGAGATAGTGTGCTTCATAGTTGGAAGGTTTCCTTGTTATGATTGGTGGGTAAAAGTTCGAGGGCGATGAGATGTCTTAGTATCCCTATCTTCTCATTTATCTTTGAGTCTAGCTTGAGGTCCTAGCTCCTCATGGTTCAATCTTTAGGACTCGTATGTCTTAGTCATTCTCATGTTTCCTCATGCATGCATGCTCATGGAAAGTTAATTTTTTTTCCAAAAATATGATTTAGCTTACTTGATTGCTTCATGATTATGTGCATTGAGTATGAGTTGCCTATAGAATTCATGAGATGAATTGATGAACATGATTTAGCTATGCTTTTTGAGAATGAATTGCATATTGGATCCATGAGATTGTGTTGAGCATGCTTTTAGCTTGGAGAAGGTAGTTCCTACTTGAACATGAGAAAATTTTGAAATTTCATGCATATTGAGTTGCTAGATGTAGTTCCTACTTCCTTATGGTGTATTGAGTATGTTTAGCTTGGAGTTGATGTTTCCTCCTTGATATGTGAATTGCATGCATGATGGGCTGTTAGACTTAGTTTCACCCCTCTTATGATGTTTGAAAACGTCCTAGCTTGGAGTCGATAGTTCCTCCTTAGTTATATGTATTTAGATGGAGTTGCATGGTAGGTTGGATTGTTAGTTCTTCTCGAACTCTTTTAGAACTAGTTTGAATCTCATTCGAGGATGAATGATCCCAAGGGGGAGATATTATAATACCCCGTATCCAAAAAAGGGTAATGGAACAAATTTCCAGAAGTTGCAGGTGCAACCCACAACGGCCACCCATGACCAGTGGAAGGGACCACAGACTGTAGGTGTAGTTCGTGGATAGGCCTCCCTTGGCAGACCAGAAAGGCCAGAACCACGGCCTAACCAACGGACCGTTGGTCAGACCACAGTTCGTGGTTAGGGCTCGTGGTTCGATGGGCCAAATTCAAACTCTCTGATGACTAACGATGGTCCATCATGACGGGTCATAGGTCAGACCATGTCCGTCGACTGGGGTCCGTAGGTGGTCAGCTAGAAGTTAAGTTTCAGGGGTAGTTGGGTCTTTTCATAATTAGTTAGTTCATATACTATGTTGTTTTGCCTATGTTTAGGACCCCTATATAAGTCTTTTTACCCCCAAATTAGCCCATTCACTTCATTCTTCCAAAATCACAAAAGAAGAACTCTCAAATAATTCTTTCTCTAGAACTTGAAGAAGAAGAAGAATGATTCATCTAGGGTTTCAAGGCAAGATTTCAACTCCTCCATTGAAGATAATCACTTGGACTTTAGGCATGATCGTTTTCATCCATGGATTCCTTCCATCCATGGAGTTCCCAAATTCCTCTACTTTCAAAGTTAGAAATCCCTAATTGAGTTAGGGTTTTCTTCAATTGTCATGGGTTCTCTTCAAAGTTTACTTAAATGATTGAATTATGATCTCTCATGAATTGATGAAATATGGTGATTTTATGATGATTTCCCCATGAACCCATGTAACCCCATGTTTTCGAGTTATGAATCATGTGATGTGGGATTTTGATTGTAAAAGCAGAGTTTTATGAAATTAAGCATGTATTGCTAGCTTTACATGAAATTATGATGAAGTCCATATCTAACATATGTTTTCTAAGTATTGAAGATTGAAAGTAGGTTTTGAACCTCAAGGGGTAAATTATGAATTTATGCATTTTCTTATGGAATCTATTCAAATGTTTTAAGGGTGCTTTGAGAGTAAAGTACCAATGATGATGCTGTTGTTGTGTTGTTGAAAAGATATTCTCATAAACCTATTAGCATGATGTGAAAGGTTTTCTCACATAATAAGGATTCTAAGGTTGAAAGGCTTTCTCACATAATTGAATCAAAGATTAAAAGATCGTGGACGGTGAAAGATTTTCTCACGCATGGTCTAATGAGTTATCCTAATGAAACTTAACCTGGATTGGTTATCCTAGGGTACCTTTCCATGGATCATGAGATAATTAAAGACTTAATAACTAATCTGTGGGATTTATGCTTAGCACCGAGAGGATATTTCTATTGAGATGGGAGTCCTCTCATGAGTAGAGGCCGGGTTTCTAGAAGCAATCTCTTGAGATGGAAGCCCTCACGTCAGTAGAGGCTGGGTTTCTAGTAGCAATCTCCTTATACCTTAAACTATGTGCCCCATAGGATGATTAGCTAGTGGATCCACTTAAACTAGAAATTCATGGTCCTTACCTTGGCAAGTATAGGACAACCCTTTTCGGTGTGGGAGACACTGGGATCATGTTATAGCTCACATGATCTCTATGTCGGTTAAGACTAATTTCCCACATTAATAATGACCTAAGGTTACTTCAAGAAGTAACTCATATGTGTTCAAAGGCTTAAAGATGATTAGCTTGCATTGGTCGTGTTTTATGAAGTATGTTTTCTAACCTTTTTATATCATGTTTTAACTTGGTCAATTGCATGTCATGAGATGAAATGTCCCATTTTTGCATGTTTTAAATGTTTTATGCATGGCTATAATACTTGGTACATTATTTTGTAATAACGGATACTCTTGCCTATATTTCCCCAAATGTAGGGCCTGACAGTTAGGGTCATCAGTTTCGTGGCTAGAGGTTGATTTCCGAGCTTTGGTGAGTCCTCATGCTTTGAGGACGAACTTTCATTGTTTTAGTTTCTTTCTTATTTTCAGTTTTGAACATGATGTATGGTCTAGGCCCAATTTCATTCTATACTTGAAATATGGTTTTACTCTTATTGTTCTATTTCTCATGTTATGAGAGTTAAGTGACTTGTATGGAGCCTTATGTGGTCTTGTACGCCATGTTACATCTAGAGTGTACCCTTGGGTCATGACAAAAGCCATCCCCAACCGCCATACCACTTTTTCAGCAGACTTATCAAAAGTCACCCTTCTACTAGACCTCTTTGGTCCTATCTTATCATATGTATCTGATTCAACACTAAATGCATCAGAACTTTACCAACTTTACCTTTCAAGGTTTTATCAACAACATCAATTTCATCAAAGCTCAGATCTTGACCAACTTCACCAACATGAATTTCTTCAGGGTCATTTGGTATTCTTTTCCTTCTCTGTTATGTCCTTCTTTCAGCCCTTAAGTTTATGTAATCTTCATGAACATCACTTTTATATTCAGCCTCACCTTCATTGAAAAAATCTTGATGGTGTGATTCAGAACTATTTTCTATTGAATATTCAGACTCCAATATATTAAAGTCACCAATAGTTTCAGTATTTGTTGGTTGTGTAGTTGGTTGAGAAGATAAAGTAGTTTTAGTGGTTGGTGGTTCAATAAATGCAGCTGGTGCAGTTGTTGTTGATTCAATAAATACAGTTGTTTCAAAGGTTGGTTGTTCATTAAAATGAACACCCTCGTCCCCTTCTTCAACACCCCTATCCCCTTCTTCAACATCTCCTTCCATTTTTTTATTAAAAGCACCAAAAGATTCCTTATTGGGACCAGTGTATTCCAAGAAAGCAATGGGACCATCTATTTGATCAATCATGTGACAAACATAAACTTCAATAATATCTCCATATTGAAAATTTTGACGAAGTTAAATAATGTCCCTGTCAGTTTGTATATCTATAATAAAGTCACTATTAGGTGGCCTAATATAAAATGTGCACCTTGTAGTGTAGCTTAGTTCTTTTATGTAGCCTATTAGTTTAAAATAGGACATTCTATCCACATCAATATCCAAATATTCAGTGATTTCACCTCCTACATACACTAGTGTACCACCATTAACATTCAGAGCCCCACCGTGATACCATCTCAATGTTACCACTACAAACCCACTCATCCCTGAAATTATACAACGATAACAGTGATAAACAAAAAGAAATATAATGAAAAATATGAGTATACGTATCCATACATGGTATAAAATCAAATATTTTGGGGAAGAAACTACAAGACAGACACCTACGAATAAACCCTAGTAGCGACAAAATTATCCATCAAAATTCAACTATGAATAAGCCCTTGTAACGATAAATCATAGAATTTCATAATAATATAATATAACTAATCATATCTGATGACAAACTTATTTTTTCTTCAAGATAAGTGACAAAAACAAGATTTACCTGGTAATTTTAGGAAAGCTAGCATTATGAGATGTAGTGAAATTGTCAATACAGTTCACTAAAGGTTCAATCTAAAAATCTTAAATAAACACCCACCAAGATGCAAGCAACAACTTTGAATCAGTTGATTCAAAGTAAAATACACATGAAAATGTAAAGATTTGTCTTATTAAAGTTGAATTTGTGAAGGAGAAGTTGAAAAGTCTCTGGGGTTATTTTCCCCTTTTCCTAAATAATAAACGTTTTTCTAACCAAACTCGTTGACTAAGATATTTTAAAGACGCATGTAGGTAAGTGTTTGAGTTTGAGTGATATAGTGGTCTAACTAACCTAACAATATCCATAAAATATACTAAAAGTAAGTCTGGGGGTGGGGGTGGGTCATAGGACCCCCGAAAAGTAAGTATGTGTAATAGTGCCCATAGTTGAAGTGTGTTTTTAACCCCTCTCCCTTAGTTTTTTCTTTCACTTTTCTAATGTAAAAAAATACTATAGATTAATTAACATAACTTCATGCTAATAAAATAAAGATTGGCTTCTTAGTTGACGTTCATATAAAAAATTGCACTCATTTCATATTTTAGCAATAACTCCAACAGGGGTGTCAAAGAACATTCTCATGGACTAAAGATTTTATCTGGTCAATGATAATAGTAGAGAACGGGTCTTCTGATGCATTGAATTGGCACAAATCGAGTCAAGAAAGGATGAAAAATAATCAACCAATTTTCATCATCATGTGAAATAACACGTGGGTGAAAGAAGCGAGATTGAAGTACTGAATGATGGTACTATGACTGACTATTCATTCGATGGAAACTCATAAAATATCCATAATTAGCACATTTTTTTAGTTGCATCATCACCACTCTTTGTAAATTCACGACATCCATCAATCAAATAGTCATCAAACTTAGTAGCATGTTTTTTAGGCATATACCATATTTTATCCTTATATTATCACTTGGATTTGAGCTTGAGTTGTTTGTCCTTAGCTTGACTTTTTTTGTTAAAGACTTAAGAGTGAAAATTTTGTTTGGCCTTTTGATTTGATAGGGGTGATTTTTTCATTTAACACCACTGCAAGGCAGTCTACAACACAAACAAACTTCAGCCTCACAACCCTCACATTTTATATCAAGTCCTTTAGATTGTTCTTACTTTTATGCAACGTATCAAATTGACAAACTCACAAAACGCTACGAGAACAATTCCAACCTTTATTAATATCAATATCAACAAAGGAAGAAGCTTTACTAATTGTCCAAGGTACAGGACACTGATCTCTCTTTAATAGTGTTTGTGTGTATAACAAAAATTGTTTACTTGTCAACAACTCATAAATTTTTTGTTTGACACAATCTAATGATGAGATTATCTAGTAGAAGTGAGTTCTTTTTAGTTATTCTGCTTTAGAAATGTATTTACAAAACATTTATAAAGATACATATAGATAAAAATGATTTATATATATATATATATATATATATTAGTTTCTGAATATGTGCGTGCATTGCACGTGTGTTTCATGTAATTTTTTTTATACATTTATAAAGTTCACAAATGACTAATTTGAGCCCAAATAAAAAAAACTTACGACAGTCAGACAATTATAAAAAAACATGAATATTTAAGTTCATATATTTTGTAAATAAAAGAAAAGTATATTTATGCATTGTAATTTAAGTTCTTAAAGATATTATGTATAAGATTTTTTCTTCGATAAATCAAGGAAGGTTGTATAATTTTTTTTTGAAAAACTGCACCTATTAAGTTTTTTAGTATTTAATTTATTCGGCATTAAATTCTTTTTGAAAAACTGATATTATTTAATTTGATTTAAAATAAAAATCTATTAAAATTTACGAAGAAAATGAACTTGCTATATTTTTTTTTCAAATGAAGAAACAAAACCATGCTTTTAAAGTGACACAAATACATTTGTTTACAAAATAAAAATAATTAAATAATTAAATAACTAGTTTATAAGAACATAATATAAAATTTATAATTTATTGAATTTATAAGGTATTTTTTTTATAATAAATAAATATTTAGTGACTATATAACAAAGCAAGTAAACAATATCATATATTTATTTCATAGTCAAATATACACATTTACTCTCTTTTCCTCCGTTTTAATACTACATGAAGCAATTAATTAAGCAAGTAATTGTTTTATTTCATCAAACAACTATATAACCAGATAGAAAATAAAAACTTACACAATTGATTAAAATAAAAAAAACTTTAAGAATTCAACTTTAGTTTTTCCTTCTCTTTTCTAATGTAAAAAAAATACTATACATGAATTAACATAACTTCATGCTAATAAAATAAAATTGGCTTCTTAGTTCATATTCATCCTTAGAAATAACGCCAACAAGGGTACAAAAAACATTCTCATGGACTGAAGATCTTAACGTCAGGGATAAAAGTAGAAAATAGGCCTTCTGATATATGGAACTCGCACAAATCGAGTCATGAAATGATGAAAAATAACTAGCGTATTTCCACCACCATGTGGAATAACATGCGGGTCGAAAGAATCAAGATCAAAGTATTGGAAGACGATATAATGACTGACTATTCATTTGATGAAAACTCCTAAAATATCCACAATTATCACAAATATATTCTTCTTTAGTTTCATCTTGATCTGTCTTTGCAAATTCACGTCATCCATCAATTGAATAGTCACCAAACTTAGTAGCATGATTTTTTAGGCATACACCATATATTATAATCGTATTATCACTTGATTTGAGCTTGAGCTGTTTGTTATTTGCTTGATTTTTTGCTTAGAACTTTAAAGTGAAAGCTTTTGTTTTGCTGTTTTGCTTTGAGTTTGAGCTCTCTTTAGTAGTGTGTAACAAATTTTTTGTTTACTTGTAAACAATTTATTAATTTCTGTTAGACATAAGCTAATGATAAGATTATCTAGTAGTAGTTGATCCCTTTTAGTTATTCTGCATTAAAAATATCTTTACAAAACCTTTATAAAGATGTATTTAGATATGAATGATTTAAATAAGTCATTGCACGTGCGTTGCACGTGTGTTTTATATCACTCTTTTGTTTTATAGATTTATAAAGTCATAAATAGCTAATTTGAGCCCAAATAAAAAAACTTATGACCATTAGATAATTATAAAAATTCAAATTTAAAAAAAGTCTATAGTTATGTGTCATTTGATTGATTTTTAGCTTAAGACTTAAAAAGTGAAAGATTTTGTTTTACTTTTTGCTTTGAGTTTGTGCTCACTTTAACAGTGTGTATAACAAAAAATTTGTTTACTTGTCAATAATTTATTAGTTTTCTGTTTGACAAAATCTAACGATGAGATTATCTAGTAGTAGTTGATTCTTTTTCGTTATTTTGCATTAGAAATATCTTTACAAAACGTTTATAAAAATATGTACAAATAATAATGATATAATGAAGTATATTTATAGAAAAACTAGTTTCTGAACACGTGTATTGTACATGTGTTCTATATCATTTTTTATATATATTTATAAAGTCTTCACGACCCAAAAGTACAAGTCGTGATGACACCTATGTTCCCAATCGATAGGTAAGTCAACCCAATAAGTTAACCAATTCAACTTAAACGTGGAAAGGTAAGTAGCAAGAAAATATCTAAAATACTAAGTCTTATAAAATAAAATTCGAAAAAATAGAAATACCACCCCGAGATTTAGTGTCATAAGTACAAATGCTTCAAAAGTCAATACAAGTCTCTAATTATTTAACAAGTCTAAACATAAGAAATATCCTATCAGAATACCAACACAACCTAATAAGTAGAGATAGATAAAGGTATGAGCCACACATTAGCCAAGCAACTCACCACAACTCAAAGATAATCCAAACTCGAACTTAAACTCCAAGATATGCACTTGAATTTGAAATACAATCTGCACCACAAAAGAGTGCAGTAAGTGTAGTATGAGTACGAAACCACGTGTACCCAGTATATCTCATATGCCAACAACAAAGAAGTAGTGACAGGAGTATATAAGAAAATCATCCTTTAATTTTACAAGTCTACATTATACTTATCTGTCAAGTTTCATCAGATAAGGTAATCAAATATCATGTAATGTCCAACCACCAATAAAGCACATAATCAACAAGAATGAATGATGTTATGAGATGCAATGCAATGTGACACCATGAAATGATATGCCTTAGATGCCAAGTACTCTCCCAATCGTATATACATGATACTCCTAGGAAATACATCCAGAGTTCATGACCCATGGGGACTCGCGAGATCCATATACTACACAGACGATCTTCACGTGTCTGTGCGGATGATCTCAACGCACTATCATAAAATCAAACAATCCCAGCACGGACGATCTCCACGCCCCCAACTTATAATCATAACATCTCACAATCCTAGCATGGACGATCTCCATGTGCCCAACTTATACTCAATTTCATGTCAATGCATGTGCACCATATGATTTCAATAAAAGGGGATGAGGATGAATCTCAATCAATCAAATATCAGTATGATATATAATCACCCCAACTATCACAAATATACGGGTTCAATAAAGAAACACAATCACACAAAAGAATTTAAGTCAATAATACATCAGCTAATGCCCATATGCTTTGGCATTCTCAAATTACAATATGTCATTTTATAGTAATAAACATTCCCTTTATAATACCGGTACTCGTACCTATGTATGTTGCACCATTAGTACGAGACCCTCATATTTCAACCTTACCCATTGTCTATTTCATTTTTAATTAGAAAAAATATCCTTCAACGAAGTCTGAAAATCTTAACATACCTCAAATAATAATAGTTATTGTTTACAAACTCTACTAAAAGATAAAAATTGATCCTAATAATCACCAAAGTCAATCACATAAGCTCGAAACATATTCTCAAGGACCCGAATGGTCTGCTTAGACTAACTATCGGTTTGATGATGAAAGGTTGTGCTAAGATTAACCCGAGTACCCAACTCCTTCTGCATAAACCTACAAAAATGAGGTGTATATTATGTAATGAAATCATAGAGATGGGCACCCTATTCAAGCGAACTATCTCCCGAATGTAGATCTTGGCTAACTTCTCTGTATTTTAAGTATTCTAAACTGGTATATAATGTGCAAACTTAGTCAATCAATCGATGATGATCCATTTAACATCAAACTTATCCAAGGTATGTTGAAAATCTACCACAAAGTCTATCTTAATATGCTCCAATCTTCACTCAGGTATGGTCATTTTTTTAATCACACCTTTAAGCTTTTGGTGTTTATACTTCACTTGCTAACAATTTAAACCTCACGATACAAAATATACTATGTCCTTTTGTCACGACCCAGATTGTCGTGATTGGCACCCATACTAACCCTCTGATGGGAGAACCACTACTACAACCCAAACCAAGCAACTAAATCGAAAACTAAAGCATTTAAGGATACAAGAACATAAATAATTGCTAAAACTGAAGTTCCCATTAACTTCAAACAAAAGATCTAACAACTAACAATGCGGAAATACACCTAGAACCTGAAAGTCAATGTACCAAAACATCTAACAATGAACCAAAGTCCAAACAAGAAGGGTCACAACCCCAACTAATGAACTAATAACTACCTAGAAAAGTCTAAGTCCGAAATGGTGGACATAGACGAAAGAGAACCCATGGCAACCTGGAAGAATTAGCTCGCCCTTGAATTCAAACGATGCCTGATCTTCTAAGCGAGGTCTGTCAATAGCCGCCGGAAGATGCCCTGTACTCAACAAAAATAAGAGTAAGTGCAGTATCATTACACAACCACAGTGTACTGGTAGGATCACACGACTATCCCACTAAGTGAAACATAAGCAAGTCAATACACCATTACAAACATACAACATACCGACGTATACAATATTGATTATCACATGCTCAACAATATACATTTATAACAAGTCATTGGTCCTCTCATGAAACTCAAACCCCAACAATTAACATACCGGAACGTGGTACCCGATCCAATGATTATGCCAGAATGTGGCAACCGATCCCATAACTATGCCGGAACGTAGCAATCGATCCCAATTAGTTATGCCGGAACGTGGAAACTGATCCATTCAACACACCACAATCACAACCACAAGTATCTTCTCAAGTTCATACCAAAAAGTTATGATTCATGACATTCATCATTCGTCTATCTCATTTACAATCAGTGTGATCAATAATGCAACATTCACATACATACATGTATCATAATGAAGTGAGAACAAATATACATCAGACAATCATAGAATCACAACCATCACCTACCTCGAAACAAGCTTAAAACGCTAAGAAACTTGATCCTTCCCTTTCCAGATTCGTTTAGCTTGTTCTTGGTCTACAAACAATCAATATAATATGGGAATCAATAAACAATCACTAATTACCCAGATTACTAACAATTCTATGAACCCTAGATCAAACCTATGATCCCCATTATCCCAATTAGGGTTGTTTCCACCATAGTTTCTAGATCAAAACCCTCCCCCATCGATATTTACCCATTAAATTACATTCTACGGATCGAAAAACAGATTCGAGGAGTTAAAATCTTATCTTTAGCCTGAAGAATGGTGAAAAATGGCCAAGAACTCCTATAGGGTCATTTCTTAGCTCTCAAAGTAAAAAATTGCAGAATAAAACATTTTTGGGGATTATTTATGACCTTAAGTTAGGTCTAGCCCGCCACAACGACCCTCACCCTGCTACAGCTGCCCCGCCAGAGTGACCAAAACCACTGCCAAAGCAGCTTGCGCGAAATAATGAGCTATTTAAAGAATTCTGAAACCCCCATTTTGCAACACACCTTCAACCAACAACGCTCAGAAAATACCGTTGATGCTAAGATCAATTCCGGGAGTTCTACTCACCCGAATTCAATTTCGTAAAGTCGTACGGGTTCCTTAATGACTTACCTAACTACTCATATAATCTAAATCATAATTAATTCACCCGATTGTTACCAGATTTCCCTACACCTCAATGACTCCTATTTCATCCAAATCTGGACTAGGTTGGGAATTTCCAAGTTATTCTGAAGACTTTTTCGACCCAAATTATTTCCTCGTTGGATTTTCTATAACGACAGAACCCGGTCGTTACAATAGATACCAATTTACCCATCACTCGTCCTTGAGTGACAAACTTAGGAAAACTAGGCTAAGGAAGGAATGAAGTAGTACCTGAATCAAGTAACAATTAGGGATACTTATCTCACATGTCCCTCTCTGTTTTCCAAGTAGCTTCCTCAACTGGACGATACTTCCATTGAACTTTCACGGACATAATCTCCTTGGTCCTCAACTTGCGCACATTACGATCAAGAGTTGCAATTGGTTCCTCCTCATACTGGAGGTCTTTGTCTAACACAATTGAGTCCCACTTAATGATGTAATCCCCATCACCATGGTATCTCTTCAACATGGACATGAAATATTGGATGAACTACTGATAGGGTAGGAGGTGAAGCCAATCAATACGCTATCAGTCCTACACATTCAAGAACCTCAAAGTGACCAATGTATCAAGGACTTAGTGTGCCTTTCTTGCCAAATCTCATCACCCCTTTCATGGGTGATACCTTAAGAAGAATATTCTCACTGGTTTGAAACACCATGTCTCTTACCTTATGATCTGCATACTTGTTCTGTCTACTTTGGGCTGCTAGAAGCTTAGTTTGGATACTCCTCATCTTATCTTGAGCATCCTTCACTAAATCGACCCCCAATGGTTTCACATCTCCAGCCTCAAACCATCCTATGGGTGATCTACATCCCCTCCCATAGAGTGCCTCAAATGGTGCCATATCAATGCTGGAGTGATAATAAGAGAATTCACACAAAGGTAAGAACTTATCTCAATGCCCTCCAAAATCAATCACACATGCCCTCAACATGTCTTCTAACACTTGAATAGTCCTCTCTGACTTCCTGTCTATTTGTGGATGGAATGTTGTACTAAAAGTGAGTTATGTGCCCATTTCATCATGTAATTTTCTCTAAAACTTGGATGTGAATTGGGTACCACGGTCTGAGATGATAGAGAGAGGCACCCCATGCAACCTCGCTATCTCTTTCACATAAACCTTAGCCAATTGTTCAGCATTATAATCTATTCTTACCGGAATAAAATGGGCTGACTTAGTCAATCTATCAACCACTACCCAAATAGAATCAAACTTCCTCTAAGTCTTGGGAGAAACAACCACAAAATCCATGGCTATCCTTCCCCCCTTCCATTCCAGAATTGACATTCTTTGAAGCAAACCTGTAGGCCTTTGAGGTTCATACTTCACTTGTTGGCAATTTTGACACTTAGCCACAAACTCCGCTATATCCTTCTTCATGCTCGGCCATCAATAAATTCGCTTCAAATCTCGGTACATCTTCGTCACACCCGGATGAATAGAATATCGCGAGCCATGGGATTCTGTCAACAATTTCTGAATCAAGTCATCAACTCAAGGAACACAAATCCTCCTTTTAAAATTGAGCACACCTTTTACATCAATAGTGATCTCTTGTGCCCCTCTTTCTAAGCTCCTCCAAATTTTCATCTTCAAATTTTTTTGCCTTGATCTCCTCAATGAATGTGGCCCTCGCTTCAATGCTAGCTAATACCCCACCTCTCTTTGAGATGCCCAACTGCATTAATTTAGACTCCAAGGTTTGAATTTCCTTTACCAAAGGTCGCTTGGATACACTCAAGCAAGCTAAACTACCCATACTAACCGCTTTTCAACTCAAAATGTCTGCCACTACATTAGCCTTTCCCGAATGGTATTGAATTGTCACGTCGTAATCCTTGAGTAACTCCATCCACCTTCATTGTCTCAAATTCAGATCTTTTTGAGTGAATACATGATGCAAACTACGATGATCAGCAAACACCTCACACTTCACCCCATAGAGGTAATGTCGCCAGATCTTAAGAGCAAATACTACCGCTGCCAACTCTAAATCATGTGTTGGATAATTACTTTCATGCACCTTCAATTGACGCGAGGCATAAGCTATAACATTCTTATCGTGCATCAAAATAGCACCCAAACCAGAATGTGAAGCATCAAAATAAATAATAATATCTTTACCTTAAACCGGTAATGCTAGAATAGGCGCGATGGTCAAGAGAGTCTTGAGCTTTTGGATGCTCTCCTCATATTTTTTAGTCCATTCAAATGGTATTTCCTTTTTGATAAAATTAGTCAAATGAATGGCAATAAAAGAAAAGTTCTTCACAAATCGATGATAGTAGCAAGCGAGCCCCATAAAACTCCTAACTTCAGTCATAGAACTTGGTCGAACCCAATTCTAAATCGCTTCAATCTTTTGAGGATCTACTACTACCCCTTCTTTTGAAACTACATGTCCCAAAAATACAACAGAAGTTAACCAAAATTCACACAGAGAAAATTTAGCATACAACCTTTGTTTCCCAAGAACACCCAAAACAATACGAAGATGGTTGGCATGCTCTTCCTCGCTTTTCGAATAGACCAAAATATCATCAATAAAGACTATGACAAAAGAATCAAGAAATGGTTTGAATACCCCATTCATTAAACTCATGAAAACTGCAGACGCATTGGTCAAACCAAAAAACATAACCAAAAACTCATAGTGCCCATAGCGAATCTTAAACGCCGTCTTCGGCACATCTTCTGGCCTAATTTTTAACTGATGGTAGCCAGACCTTAGATCAATCTTAGAGAAAACTGATGCACCTTGCAATTGATCAAAAAGATCATCTATTCGAGGCAAGGGATACTTATTTCAAATAGTGACCCTATTTAATTACCGGTAATCTATACACATTCTCATACTACCATCCTTTTTCATAACAAACAAAACTGGAGCACCCCATGGGGAAGCTCTTGGATTTGAGCCTTAAGCTCTCTTAATTCTACTGGGGCCATGCGATATGGAGGGATTGAAATGGGGTGCGTACCAGGCTCCAAATCAATGCAGAAATCTATATCCCTATCCGGATGAATATAAGGTAAGTCATGAGGAAACACTTGTCTAAATTCTGACACCACCGGAGTAGACTCAAGGGATGGAGCCTCAATCTCAACCTCCCTAATATGAGCCAAATAAGCCAAACAACCCTGCTCTACAAATTTTCTAGCCCGAATGGAGGATATGATCATAACTTGCTTAGGCTTGTACACCCCTTCCCACTCTAATTTTTCCTTTCCCGGAATTTGTAGAGTTACAAACTTGGTAGTACAATTAAGCACAACATAATAGGGGGGAAACCAAGTCATGCCTAAGATAATATCAAAGTTAGTCATATCCAAAAATCACCAAATCAGCCCAAGTTTGAAAACCCATATATAAAATAGGACAAGCACGATAGAGATGGGTGACTATGACTGACTCTCCAACTTGGGTAGAAACATGGATAGGGGCATCAAGTATATCACAAATCATATCAAACTTTGAGGCAAATCTCACGGATACATAAGAATAAGTAGAGCCCGGATCAAATAACACATTAGCCATCCGGTCATAGACAAGAATAGTACCTGTGATCACTGCGTCAGACGCCTCTGCCTCATTCTTGCCTAGAAATGCATAACACTGAGCCCTATCATCTTGACAAATCACTTCTATGCCTGGTTGCACATTACCCCTGCTTGCGTTACCATTTCCTCTACCTCTATGGCCTAGCTGATTACCTCCTCGCCCACCTTGTGGACGCCCTCGACCATTATTACCATTTCCCACAGGTACCACTGCTCTAGACTGCTGCTGCACAGAATCTAACACACGTGGGTGGGGACAATCTCTCCTCATATGCCCAGGTTAACCACAGTTATAACATGTACGATCAAAAGATGGCCTGCTTCCCTCTGAGGGTGTGACTCCTTGGCTTTTCTGAATCAAATTATGAGGTGGAGTTCCCGAGTAATTACCTATAGAGGCAGACATAACATACTGAATTGGCTTGGCTGCAAGTGTTGGCCTCCCTGAACCTCTGGAATAAGAACCTTGAAAGTTGCCTGAATTCTTGGCCCTTTTTGCCAATGCCTTAGCCTGTCCGTCTCGCCTCACCCCCTCCACTTTCTTAACATAGTCCGTTACCTCATTAAAGCTCCTCCCTGCAGAGGTCATATGAACAGATAATACCTGCAACTCAAAATTTAGTCCCCTAATAAATAACCGGATTCTCTCTTCCTCAGTAGTCACTAATTGAGTAGCATATCTAGACAAAATATGGAACTTAGCGGCATAAGCAACCACAGTCATACCACCTTGCTCCAAAGCCATGAACTCATCCTTCTAGCGATCCCTCAAAGTCCTAGGCACAATTTCTCCAAAAACAAAGCATGAAATTAGGTCCAAGTAAGTGGAGGTAATGTAGAAAATCTGCATTCCATATAAGCTCTCCACCACTGCTTAGCCTCACCTTGAAGTTGAAAGGACACAAACTCAACTCCATGCTGATGGACAATTCCCAACTTATGAAGCCTCTCATAGCAATCTAAGATAAAATCATAAGCATCCTCATTCTCAGAACAAAGAAACACAGGAGGCTTTAGCTTCACAAACTTAGTCAATATTTCCTGCTCATTACTAGTCATAACAGAACCCAACAAAGGACGGAAGAAAACATCGTTACCTCCCGTTCCACCCATCTTGGGCGCAGTGCTAGCAGCAGGGGAATTAGCGGGAGCTTGAGTTGCTTGAACAGAAGGAAGCACTCCAGGACCAACCAACCCTTTCAAGAATGACATGATCTATCGAGCTAACATTGGGTCTATGGGAGGAACATTGGTAGTCTCAGCCTGTACCTCTTCCTCTTGTCCCACATCCTCAACATTCTCAACGTCAACATTCTCCTTTATCTCTTCATGATGCGCAGAAGGGTTCTCATTCATAGGAGCATTTTCAACAGGAGCTCCATTCCCAACAAGCGCTACCTTTCCATGGCCTCTACCCCTAGCTCTTCTTCTACCCCTGCCTCGACTGCGATCTCTCAATGCAGATTCCTCCGTTGGAGCATTGACGAGAGCTACGAGCTTGACGCCGTAGAATCTAATATTAACCATCTGCAGATAGAAGAGTGAAGGAGGTAAGATACCAATTTGAATCGCCAGATACCAATTGGAATCAAGTCATAGCACGAAAGGAGACAAGAGAAAATAGAAAGATTTTCTAAAGTCCTATAGCCTCTCAAAGAAAAGTAAAGGTGTCCCCATACCGTTCCGCAAGACTCTACTAGACTTATTTTAGTACATCGAGATCAACAAACCTATGCTCTGATACCAACTTTGTCACGACCCAGACCATCGTGATTGGCACCCACACTAACCCTCTGATGGGAGAACTACTACTACAACCCAAACCAAGCAACTAAACCGAAAACTAAAGCATTTAAGGATACAAGAACATAAATAATTGCTAAAACTGAAGTTCCCATTAACTTCAAACAAAAGATCTAACAACTAACAATGCGG
>JAJOOO010023092.1:0-10351 GCA_029582685.1 Solanum piurae | reverse complement strand
TCTCTCTCTCTATATATATATATACATATACATGTATATATGTATGTATGTATATGTATATATGTATGTATATATATATATATATATATATATATATATATATATATTGTTGTGGTATCATTAAGATTTCTTGGTGACACAATATATTCATTGGTAAATGATACTGTAAGAGTATATATTACTAAATAGTATCTCTAATAAAGGAAGAAAGAAAATAAAAAGAAGAATAAAGAAATAAATAATAAAAATATGACCAAATGGTATCTCGAATAAAGGATAAAGAAAGAAATAATAAAATTGAGATAAACAAAGAAATAATAAAATTGTTACCAAATGGTATCTCTAATAAAGGATAATACGAAAAAAGAATAAAAATAATAAGGGAGAAAATAATTAAAGAGAAAATAAAAATAATAGATAAGATAAGTATTTTAAGCATGAATTATTTATGGCTAATATTTTCCAAGATGAAAATGCTAGTGCTTATATTTACTTGATTGTTTCATTTGATCTGTGACAAATTAGACTTGTATAATTTAATTAGCTTATCTTATCTTATTTTAAGAGTACACAAGGTATTATTTTTATAAAGTTGTCAGCTATTTTTTAAGGTGAGATTTGTATCGGAATTGAGCATACTAAGAAACTACATGCTTATGTTTTTAGAGTATCTAAATTGTTAGAATTGACTCTTATTAATTTTTCTTTTGAGACTTGTACAAATAATGAGTAGAGGTGACACATGTTATTATTGTGTCACATATATTGACAATTTCTCTAGATATGTTAAAGTATTTTTTTATTGAGAAATAAAGATGACACTTTTGATAAATATATATATATATATATATTTGTATGTTACTTACTAATTTGAAAAACATGAAAAACTTTATGAACTGTGAAAAAGTTATTCCTCTATTATGAATTATTTGAAAGTGTAGGGATGTTTTGCTAAGTGTGCTACATGATCCTAAGAAAATGAAAATATAATCTAAGTTTTAATTGCATGTTAATACAATATTGCATATACATATTTGAGGTAATCAATTGTGATGTGATTGAATGTAATGTAATAGTAAAAAGTTAGTCAAAGTATTATTGAATTTTTCAAAGTGACTATATTTTTCATGTTTTTGTTGTTGAGTATAATATTGATTATTAATGCATTATTTTGGAAAGGTCATTTGTTGTTGAATTTTTAGCAAAAGATATGACAAGGTCGATGGAGAGGCGATCAATGATAAGCTAAGATACGTGAATTCATAAAAATCATCAAGGTATGAGTTAATGTTGATAGATAAAGGGATTGTGTTACACATTTGGATTCAAAATTCAAGGTTTTCACTGTGAGTTTAGGTTTGTGGTAGTGTGTTTTGTCATTGATAAAGTAAGAAATGATTGATCGCATTGAGTATGAAGCACTTGGAAGGACTTAAAAATAATTTGAGTAGTAAATTTGATTACTTTTGATTGTTATACCTAAGGGGGGTTTCACGTAATGTTTTAGTTTAGAGGATAAGGTAAAAATATCATGGGTTGTTGGTCAAAGGATAAGATTGGTAAGCGAGTCAACCAAAGGAACAAGAGTTTGGTGTATTGAAGAGTTCAAGATATTTAGAATTTTGTGTCATGGGAAGAATTTAAGAAAAGTGAAGGAATAAGACCTCTCGTATAAACCTTTGGTTTGTAGTTGAAGGATTTATTGATTTTTGCCTATGAGTTTAGATATGAATGTGAGATGTGAACTAGTTTGGTACAGACTTACTAGGAATCTATCATCGACTTTTCTAAAGATTGAGTTTTTGTTTGGGTGACAAGCAATGATGTGTGGAAGATTCTATGTGGTTATGTCGAGCTAGATTGTTCAAATTATGATAGGTAACTTATTGATGTTCAACGGTGTGGACCTACAGTTTTACATTATTAATAAGGATTTCGAGGGGATTGAAATTACTTTGTCGTTGGACGATATAGATTGTTATGATGTGTTACATAGGTATTTGATGGTGAGTAGAGGTTATGAGCTTATAGTATACAGAATTATTGGAGTGACCAAGAATATTTCTTAAGTGTTGGTATGAGGTATATGATGGTTTTGAATATTAGTGGAAATTTAGTATCTGAAAGATTACTTGGAGTTGACATTGTACGTGATTCAATAACTTTATATTGATGGGAAAGTACTTTTAGATTTGAAATTAGTGCTATCAGCCTTGGGTGGGACCCGTATCTGTCATAAATTACTTATTTGGAAAGAGAGAGCACCATAGTTTGAAAATTTTGGAGGCGATAATGTGTTTGTTAAGAAGACTTTGATACTAGTGATGGTTTGAGAGTAAGGTAAATAATTGATATTGTTATGATGTTTGTTAGTATTAAGAGTGTTGGCTTTAGTGGAGTACCGTAAGAAGTATGCGGGGTTCAATGAATCGAGTATGTGTATGATTGCAATGGGGACTAGACTAATTGATTGTGGGTGACTAAAAGTCAAGGAGATGGAGTTAGATGGATGTAAATGTTTGATATGGGCATTATGGAATGAGTATCTTGTGTTATTTGACTTTGGTTCCGTACGTTATTATGTGACCACCCTCTTCATTTTGGACATTATTTAGAGTTTGATTCACTGCCTATGTCACGCATGTTTCCACATCTTTGGGTGAATTCCTAGTGATGGATCGGGTGTACCGATCATGTGACGTCCTTTTGGTAGGGTAGGATGATTGGATAGACTTGGACATTTCAGATATGGTAGATTGTGCTGCTTTGGGGCAGTTAAAGTTTTCCAGTAGCTCTATACGTATTACCTTGCTTATGAGAACTTATGGGAGAGCCAACATGAATGGTTATAGTTGTATGATTATTCATCTCATTGTCGAGGTCACGTTCCGACTAGGTGTGATTGAATGTGAGGATCATTAGGTATAGTTTTCCTATTTCTAAGGTTTATCTATAGTCACAACTACGAATCTAGCATTTCCGATAGTGTTGTTAGAGGTTCTGTATGCATTGGGTTAGATAAGTTTGATTCTCCTTTTATAAGTACCCGATGTCTAAAGATCAGATTTTTATAACTTAAGCTCGTGAGAAGATTGTGTTGTGAAAAGAAAATGTTGATAAGATTTGTGATGGTTTGTGCATTATGAGTGTGTGATGATTGGTTCAAGTTCACTTCTGGTTTTAGCCAGTATCAATTCAAAATGTTATCTTGGTTATGTGATAAAAGATTCATCATGATGGTTGTATTATGGTCCTGCGGATTTCAGTTCAGATTGAGTTCATGGGTTGGTCTGTGGCTTGATAATCACTCCTGATTTGTGAATCTGTCAAATTTTTATTCGAAAGTTCAGTGTTTAGTAGTTGTTCTTGATGAAATGGTCTTAAGGATGAACTCACTTGGAGAGATAAACATTAACTCTAGAAATTATACCTCAAGCTTCTAGTAATGTTGGTTCCCTTCTTTCTTCTTTATGTTCGGGGACGAACATGGTTTTTAGTGGTGGATAATGTAATGACCCGAAATGTTGTTTTTGGGAATTTTCATAAAATTAGCGTTTTACCCCTCTTGATAGTTGCCCCAAATTAGTCGGTGAAATTGATTTGAAAAATTTGAATTATTCGATAACTACAGTTATTTAATTGATGGGTATTTATTAAATAATTTATTTATCTAGTTGGTGGTTAATGGATTGATGTCATAATTTATTTAATATCCTATACTATTTGACCCATATTAAAAATAAGTTAGTAGGGTTTAATATTTTAGTCCACAATTTGAGAGAGAAAAAAGAGAATATGCGAGGCGGCGTTGGACGACTGGCAAAGGGGAGGCGTGCACTTCTTCAGATCAGAGATCAGTGAAGCTCCTAACTCTTTTCCATTATATGAAATTAGGTTATGGCACTTACATTAATATAATAATGTTATTAAAGGGGAAATGGATGAATGCCATTAAATGTTTGTTGACGTTGTTTGGCCTAGAATAAGGCATAATTATTTGTATCAATAAGATAATGCTGACAATTAAAGAATAGGAATAATGATGCAAATAATTGGTGAACCATGAGGATAATTGATTATGTTGTTTATTTTAGTTTAAAATAGTTCAATTTGCAAACTGATTTCCTGGTCCAGGGATCCTAACTGCCTAATCCAAATTTCCGTTAAGAATTTTCTTAAGCTTATTACATTATAATTCAAGTTTTGGTATATTGAAATTTTACTCTAGGCTTGGAATTTGGAAATATGAGAGTTGACACGTAATTGAAATCAAGATTATGAATTTGATTTTAGGTTTGACTGAGTTTTTGAGTCTAGCCTAGACACATAGTAATATGGGTGTTGTTAGTTTTGTAATCTTATTGTGATTATTTATTTGAATAGATTATATTGGTTTGGAAGCCCAACAAAAGAGGAAGGCTCAAGTTCCGGAGTAATTGTTCGACTGTTTGAGGCAAGTGGATTTTTAAATCCTTTTTAAGTGCATGGAGTCGTGTATTTTCTTGTGGTATATGTTGGGGAGTAATGAGACTTGGTGATGGGTTGACTTGTCCATGTTGAATAATTCTAACGATGAAAAGGGGATGATAAAAGGCAATGTGATTAATTGTTGGTGTGTGATGTGTTGAGAATGATTTTGAAAGACTTATTGATTCATTGTTGGTATTGTATCACGATTGTGTTGTTGTGAATTATACAATGTTATGAAAATGGTCATCTCCTCATTATTGTGAACTTGTCATTTGCATTGTTTTGATATATGATTGTGACAAGTGTTATGTGAATTGAGAAAGAATAAGAAATTAAAGAGGGTGTATCATTTCGAGGGACGTATCGCGCTCCGCGTTGGATACTATCAAGGGACGTATCACGCGCCGCGATGGATACTATTATCGAGGGATGTGTCGCGCGCCGCGACGAATGCATGGACAGATATGTCCCCATGGGTCCCGGACTGTGAGACAGCGGGTGTGTATCACTAGGTCAGACATGCATCAATATACTTGACATTGCATTGCACATCTTTATCATTGATAAATTTGATCTTGTGTGTTGCTGATTTTGTGAGTGCCATTCTGTGGAAGTTGTGATTGATGAATAGTGAGTTTGTTGTGGAGGATATATAATTGTTAAAGTGTTGTTGTTGAACTGTGTGTTATGTAAACTGTGAACTGTTAGGTTGGGCTGGTTGTATGCAGGTTGTAATTGTGGAGGTTCGGTTGGGGTGTAAGGAGTACCCGTATTCTATTCCCTTAGCTTGTGTTTAGAAGTTTACTTGTTGAGTACCGTGTGGTTTGGTACTCACCCATTGCTTCTACATTTTGTGTAGGTTACTAGACCGGACCTTTGTGATATTTTCTTTTCTCCTTGTCTGAGGCTTCTTGTAGAGGTTTGTGAGGTAGCTGCTTGTCATTTCAGCGGATCCTCTTTCTCCTTAATTATGATCTTGTTCTATTCTAGAAACAATGTCATTTGAAACTTGTATTTTCTTTCGATTTTGTTATAACATATTAGAGGCTTGTGCACGTGACAACGAGGTTTTGGTGTATTTTTAACTTGATTATAAATTTTCGCATTTTTTTTGAAGGCTGAGTTTTAGGCTGACTTGTCTTGGTGGGATAAAACGAGTGTCATCACATCCATTTTTGGATAGTGACACTACAGAAGTCTTAATTTGTATCCTTTTTTAAAAGTTATTTTCAATGTGCTATTGTACTCAACCAGAGCATACTTAAAATTCAATATAGTTCAATACCATTTTATGAAGATAGTTTTTGCCGGGTGTTGTTATTCTTCACCAGAAGATATTAGTGACTCAGGTCGCTTTTATATCTGTAAAATGCAGTTGATTGGTGAAGTTTGCGCTATCAATGAACAAAGTAGACATATTTTGAGATATTTTGTACTTGCAATTCGTGGTCAGTTTCGGCTGGGAAATGAATGGCCTAGTAAAGCGGAGGTAAAAAGAGTGGTACTTGCCCTAAATGAAATATAAGTGGTCAAGATGGTTTTTTAAGGTAATTTTTGTTAGAGTTATAAGATGTGAGTAATATGGTAAGAGCTTTCTTATGTACGTGTGGTCAGAAACTGTCAAGATTCATAACATACACTATAGATTTTTATCAAAAAGGATCTAAGACCTATGAGTTTGAGTATTTTTACTAACAAAATATTTCCAGACTACTACATGGGAGGCTGGTAGATGTGTTGCCTGGACCATATTAACAGTAGATTTTTATTAATTGTTACCCACATCAAATGCAAAAGGGGAGTTTATTATTTGTGTGATAGACAATGTTTCTAATGTATCTATTAAAAAAAACATAAGAATCATACTAATTGTGAGGTTGAAGGCTAATAGGAAGTCCTTCAAGAGGGGTAGGCATTGGATCATATATCATTTTCTCGTTGGGATTAAGTAATTTCCAATTAAATTTCCTGATTAAGATGTGCAGAAAGATGAGAATCTCCAGCCGAGCAAACTCTTTCCCTACACACATTCGAGGTCCTCCCCCGAATGGAATATAGGTATATGGTGCTGGTCCAACTCCTTCAAATCTTGATGGTTCCAAGCTCGTTGCATTGGGGAAAATCTCTGGATCCAGACTTGTTAAACCAGTATTCCAGTAAAACTGTTCCAACGTAAATGAGTTTTAACCTCTATGCACTAGCAATAACATAAGAAACTATTTATATATGATTAAGACAATTGAAGTTCAAGTAAATCACATGATAAAAATAGTAATCTATCTATTTCAAATTTTTTTGTCCTACTTTTATTTGTGTAAAAGATACTCATTTTCCTTTTTTGATAATTCTTTTGACTTTTATTTCAACTTTCCACTAAGATTACAAAATTAAAAGATAGTTCGATAAATTTGACATATCTTTAGTTTTTAGTTTTAGATCACAAGATTCAAAAGTTTTCTTTACTTTCTAAAATTCTATGTCAAGTCAAAATCAAACAAATAAATTAAAATGTAAGAAATACTCCATGTCATATTTTATGTGAATCATTTCCTTTTTAGTTCGTCCCGAAAGGAATGTCACATCATTATAATTAGAAATAATTTAACTTTACTTCTTCTATCCTTAATGAAATGATTTTCAGTTTCACAAATACCTAAAAATGTTTTAAACCACATATAGGAATGACAATGGTGCGGGATGGGGCGGGCGAATTGAGCTTAACCCACAATTATTAATCCGTCCCGCCCCATTATTATTCCTAACCATATATTTCAAAAGTTTTCATATTTTTTAAACAATCGTACCAAGTCAAAATGATTTACATAAAATAGGACGAAGGAAGTAGAATTTTACCTTCCATCCCTTGGGGATATGATAACCTCCGTAATTTATATCCACAATTGCTTCTCGATAAGCCCCCATTATAGGTGGTGTTAGTCTCATCACTTCAGATACTACATTCCAAGAATACTTCATCTTCTGTATATCATCCCAATTCAAAAACTCCCCTTCTTTCTTTGATGATGCTATCTCAATATGCTCTGCTTTTCACCAAATAATTGATAAAAAATATATATATAAAAAAATTCCATAAATATATAAAAACATGTCTTGCGGAATGTGTAAGGCTAACATAGCAAATTCAATAATTCAAAAAACAGAAAAAAAAATATAACAAAAGAGACACAATAATTTAACTTAATTCGATCAATGAACTAACCTTGCAGAATGTTTTGATAAATTTGAGGGTGCTCTGCAAGTCTCTTAATGAGTAAAGTAAGAGTGACAGATGAAGTGTCATGGCCAGCAAAGAGAAACAACAGTATGTTATTAACAATAAGTAGTTCAGACATGTACTTTCCATTTTCATCAGGACAGGACAACAAATGAGACAAAATGTCTTGTGAAGGTGAAGCTGTTTTCTGTTCCAAGGTTTCTCTTCTTTTCTTTAGAACTTGCAATAATTCTTTCTTAATAGCTGTTGTAGCTCTCATTGCTTTGTAAAATGCTGTACCAGGTAACTTTATAGGGAGGGAAATTAGTCCTTTCAATAAAATGTTGAACTGCCTAGAAAGCCTTTCGACTTCATTATGGTCTTCAATGCTCATGAATAGTTGACATGCCACTTTGAAAGTGTATAATTTTACCAATGGATACACCTTCACCTTCTCTTTACCTTCATAAATACAGAAAAAATTGTTAAATATTGTATTTTGTACTAAACATATATACTAAATCTCTAACAAGAGGAGAATACTGCAAGTGTTACCTTGAAAATAATTCATAAATATAGACCAAGAAGAGAAAAATGTTAAATATTACTCCATTTTTTTTAAAAAAAATGACCTAGTTTGATTTGGTACAAAATTTAAAAAAAATAATCAATATTGTGGTCCTAAATTAAAGTTATGTCAAATATACCAATAAATGCCTTTTAATTGTATGGTCTTAAACCTGTCACATGAAAAACTAAAATTAAAGTGTTGCTAAAAAAAAAAAACGATCACTTTTTTTTATTATAAAATAGACTAAAAAGGAAAATAGTTCATTTATTTTTAAATGGAATAGTATATTTTTTATCAAACATATTGAGTAAATCTCTAACAAGAGGAGAATACTTCAAGTGTTACCTTGCCAATAATTCATAAAATGGTGGTGCGCAACAAGTTGCATGGTTTTGATGTAGAGTCTAGAAAAAGCATCAGGGCTAACAAAAGTAGAAAGCATCTTCCTCATGATTTTGGCTTCTTCTCCAACAGTAGTAATCAAACAAGATCCTATAATTTTTCTTACTGTTATAGGCCACCAAATAACCACTTGTTTGTTTTCATTGCTAAACAAGAACTTATTCCCACTTGCACCACCTAATACCACCACAGTTTCCCCCATTAACGAAGTCTTGAAGATTTTAGACTTGTATTTCTCTATTCTCTCTTTAACGAATTTCTCTGGCTTTCCTTCCTTGTTTGCCTTGAGAAACTTTAGTGTTTCGCCTAGAAATGGCCATCCACAACTTCCAGGAGGATAATTCAATCTCTTTCTTCTCATCACAAAGACAATTATGATGAATAATGCTAATGGCAATACCAAAACATACGCAGGAATTTCCATATCAATGCACTCTGATTTTTATTTTATTTTTTTGCTGTCTGAAATTAATGTAAACAACTAGCTGTTACGTACAATATATAGTTACTCTGGACCTAATTCCGTGGAGTATATAAATACACCTCTCTCCTAATTTGTTTTTATCAAAATAGGAAAGGTTTGATTTGACTTAATACAAAATTAAAGAAAATGATGAAAATATAATTAAATAATAAAAATGTGCTCTTTTTTAAAGTTTAAATTTTTAGATGAAATGATTACACTTCAATATGGTATTAGAGCAGGCAGAGGTCTTGAGATCGAATATGATCACCGCCACCCATATAAAAAAAAATCCACGTGATGAAATAACACTAACTTCAATAAAAAAAAAACATTTTTTAATCTTATGATCCTAAATTAAAATGATGACAAATACATCAAAATGCGACAAACCTAAAATTAAAATATTGACAAAAAAAGGATCATTTTTTAAAGTCTTCTCTTTGATAAAGAAGTCATAATGTTTTATATACTCCGTCAAATTTGGCGTAGTGAAAGTGATAGAGTAATGTTTTAAAAGGATAAACTACATAACTACACATACATCACTACCATATACACTATATTTATCTCTAGTTTAAAATAATTACATATACTATCACTTTTAATATTTATACCATATATTTAAAAAGATTTAATCAGATACACAAATTCCTTAAATAAAGAATTGAATAATTATCTTAAATCTAAACTCCTTAATTAATGGTTCATTAACAAGTCAAATTCTCTCATTTTTTACACATCAGTCGTTTCCTCCATATCATCACGTCCACCAATCCTCCTTCTTCCTTAATTCATCTTCTCCCTCTTTCTTCCTTCATCTTCTCAATACATGTTTTCATGTTCAAATCAACATTATACATATAAATTTGTTTCTATTATTTCATTATTCTCACGTATTTTGATTTTATATCTGAGTTAGAGTTCATAATGTTCTAAAGTTCAAATTTAATTTTTTTTCACAAATTATGTTTTATATTTTTTGATTTTGTTGTTTCTCAAACACTTTAATGGTTGAACATTCCCAAAATCGGATGATTCTCGCTAAAGGTACTACACATTAACAATTGTATACTAAATCAAACAACTTTTATTTGTTCATTTTCACTCATGAATTTCTCATTGCAGGGACTGACTTTTCATCCGCCAACATTCAAGTCGAGAATAAATCTAAGTATAGAAACGACCCAATCAAGATGAAAGAATTACGCCAAACTTTAATTAAGAGAAA